>JBBMKC010236932.1:0-11148 GCA_037834085.1 Bipalium vagum | reverse complement strand
TAATAATAATAATAATAATAATAATAATAATAATAATAATAATAATAATAATAATAATAATAATAATAATATATTAGCACTTACTAATTATAGAATCAAATCATTGAAAACAGTAAAACATTTATATAAATGATTTCTATCGATTTAACATACTACTATTCTATTATTTTTCAAAGGATATGACGATTCTTAGAAAGCAAAAGTCTGAAACACTTAATGCTTAAGCTACCTATAACGTTACGTTAGAATAATATGTCTAAGTGGTTTCAGGTGCAAATAGTTTCCATTCATTGTTCAATAGAAATCCATAAACTAAGTACAGTGTTGTTTTAAAGTGTTTCTTTAATGACACTAGCCTTTTTTGAGAATTTTTCTCAAAATTCTCTTGTAAGCCTTTTATTAGATATTTTTCACATGGGAAAAATAAATCAATTTATCTTTACTAACTGTAATTACAAAAATATATAATACCAATTTGATACAAAAGAACTTATGAAAATATAAAAACTTTTTTCTCACATTATTTCTTATTTTCCTTTCCGTTAAAACATTTCCAATTAAAAGATAGATTATCATTCTCCCGTAACATTAATTAAGGTAGGAATTCTTTATATTTTAAATTAGGAAGTGAAAATTAATTAGAGAGATAAAAACAAAAAATTGAAATGGTGGTAGTACTAAAGTATATATAAAATAAAATATAATGATTGGTTTGAAAAATATTTTAATAATTACAGATAAAAAACCACGGATCATCATGTTTTACTCCATTCAATGAAAAATATGGGGTAAAAAAGACAATACTTTAAAATAATAAATAAAACATTAAAAGACAATAATAAAAAGAGAATATGGAATAAGGAAAAATCGGTGAAATCAACCATCAAATAAAACGGTTTTCGAATTTTTTAGAATTAAGGAAATTATATGAGAATTTTTTTGAAAGCCATAAAGCAATATTCGATACAATGTAGTTGAAATATATGAATTACTATTTAGGTATAAGCTTAAACATCACCTGGGAAGGATGCCTGGTATTTTTGGTTCGTCAGATATATGCCAAATGCATCTAAAACTAATCAAGAAACGATCTGCTGCAACATTGTCACCTATTATTCACTAAAGAATCAAACATTAGTCATGAGCGATAAACGGAGGGGTCATTGTATCTTGACAAAGTCTGGATATTATATTCATCAAAAAGATAACCATAAATTAAATTTTATAAATCCGCAAAAAATTGCAAACAAGAAAAGATTCGAAAGCTTCTGTGATAGCTTGAATAATAAGGTGAAAGCGAAGAAAGGCATTTATTATTCCGTTTAGAATTTTCACTTGCATATTTTGAGTTGGCGTCAAGAAATATAAAGCAAAAATACCCTATTTATTGCTTGGCTTTTAAATAAAGATTTACTTTCTTGTCTTTTAATCTTCAATTAATAGTAATAGAAGGTAAACAAAGTGGTCCGAAATTACTAATATTAAATATATTTAAATAATTTTTATATAAATCTATTTGATATATAGAGGGGTACATAAAAATGTCGTTTTTGAAAAACAAAATATTATTAAAAAATTATTACAGTACATAAATATATCATTATTATGCATTTTGTGTCACTAAATACTCATCTATATGTTATATAATATGTATACTTTACAGCTTAAGGGCTTTCAAAGTATTTCGTAAATTTATTAATATATTATATGTAACGATTCTAAAAATATGCAGATCATAATTAAAATATTAAAAGATTAAATATTTATCGCCTACAAGTTAATATTGCACCTCATAAAACATTTAATAAAAATTTTTTTATTAATAATAAAACTAATGAAAAATGAATCTAAAAATAATAATTATTACAATTAAAAATAATATTTTATTATCAAAATATAAATAACACACGTCATTTAATTTGCATTTTCTAACATATATTCGTAACATTGAAGCAGAATAATTTTTAAAAAAGTGAAATTAAATAAAAAATGTTCAAAATGATTTTAAATAAAAAGCTTTTGTTGCTATTATTAAATAAATTTAATGCATTTTAAATGAGTACAGAATATTTATTGAAATATGAAAATTTAACTGAATTAATCTAAATTAGCTTCATTATCAAGGTTAGTAATTTTGGCAAATATGATGAATTTTTTAATTAGGACTTCATTTAATAAACAAACAAATGAAAAGTTTCACTCAAATAAAGGTAAATCATAATTTAAATCATTTACTTCATCGAAGAACGTGTATATAATGATTAGATATATTTTTTCATCATTCTGTTAATATTTTAATTTGAAAGAAAAGAGAAATAATAATAATAATTTCAAAAAATCTGCTCAAAATTTACAAATTTGTATAAAAAATCTAATCAATATATCATTTTTTGCTAATTATTAAAAAATTAGGAAAATGAAAGGAGAAATTGAAAGAATTAAAAATATTTTTTGACAATTTCAAATTCATAAGATGCAATTAAAAATAACAAATGAACAAAACAACTATTTTTAGGAATTTATAAAATATAATGATATTTTTGAAAAATATGATAAATATTATTTATAAACTAAAAATATTTTAATAATTTCGATTACTGACCAATATAAACATTGGATTATTTCTTTTAAACATTTGAATTGAACAAATGAGAAATGAAAAATAATATGACTGAGATTTAAACTAAATATTCCTGTAAGGTCCTAAAAGAGGAAATTCATCCTATATTTATCAGAAAAATGTTTTATGACAAAATGTTTAATTTTAAAAATTATTTTTGTTTTTTATTTATTAAATATATTTATCAATTTTTATTATTTTTTAATTTCATTGTTTTTAGTAACATTTTCATCTTTCATTACCGTCTTTTAGTGAATATGGCCAGCAGCATCAAATTTTATCGGATTTCAAAAAAAAATTATTGTTTTGCCCGCACTTGAATATAGCCCCCACTCTTTAGTGTTGCGAAATAGTGTAAAAATTTATTGATTCAACAACTGGTAATGAGAAAACAGCTTCACTGTTTTTTGTGCTGTGCTGCTGATGTCACAAACCTAAAACCCCTTATTATTTTTAAGAGAGTTAATTTGCCAAAAGAAAATTTTCCAACAAATATTATTGTCTGTTGCAATAAAAAAGGCTGGATTAATGAAGACTTTATAAAAGTTTGGATAAATCAATGATTTGATGGAAGTAAAAATTATTTTTTCCGTCAAAGAGCAATACTGATTTTATATTCAATGGCAACTCATAAAATAGATATTATAAAAAAGGAACTCAAACAATCTGGAACTAGCATTGTCATCAATCCTGAAGGACTAATAAGAAAGTTACAAACTCTAGGTATTTCTGTAAATCATTCATTTAAAAACTAGATTCGCAAAGAATGATCTTGGGTTCTGGGGATAATAATAAATGATAATAAATATTGATGATAATGATGTTTATTATTAATAATAATTATAATAATAATAGAATTTTTTTCTCTTTTGTAAGAACAAAAGAAAATAATTAATAATTAAGCTCAATCGCCAGAGCGATAAAAGAGAAAAAAAAAAATTCTGTTTTAATTATCCATTTAGCTCCATCGTCTGAGCGTTGAAATTTTGTTTCAATTCTGTGTCGGTGTGGAGACAGAGTTGGAAATTAAGGGCCATTCTGGGTAATAGCTGTCCGGAATCGTCATTCGAGCGTGGAGATTGGTGATCTTATCCAATCTCCACGCCTATATAAAAAGACGGTTATTCTTAGAAAGGACTTGATTTCGTTTCATTTTAGACATTGATAGATTCACGGTTTTGTAATCATTGTGATAAATTGAATAAAGTTTTATTCGTGGTGGTTTGATTCATTTTGGTTTTAAATTCGAAAAACGAACACAACATATTAAAGTGAAGAGTTATCGATAGACAAGCGAAGGTTACTTTGTTAAGCTTAATAGTAACAATGGATGAGAAAAGACAATCATTCTAATACAAAGACTGACCGACAAAGAAAAGCATCTTATTCCGAAACCTGTAAATGGATAGCAAATCCATGGAATCAAATAACTGCTGAAACAATTGTCAACGGCTTTCAACAGATGCATCACGAGCCAATTAATTATGAATCTATTGATTATTTCAGTGATATTCCATATTATGATGAATTATACCATGATGTATTATGTTATGAATACTTATTAATAATTTTTGAAAATTTTTATCTTTCATTTTACCAAATTTTTACTATATTTCATAACCGATTATACAATTTTTTATTTGCCAATTTTAAGTTCTCATGTATAGCCGGCACTCGAGTATAGTCCGCAGAGTCAACGTTTTGATGAAAAAAATTTTAAAAATATGTATAGACCACGTTCTATACTCGCTAAAATAATGGATTTTACTTAAATTAATATTTTTTTAATAAAACTAAATTTACCGAAGAGGTTAAACTGGATGTTCCACATGTAAATAAATAAATTAAGAAGGTTTCACGGGTGCTTTATGTTAATTTTGTAAAGGCCTGTGAAATTCGTTTTTCAATTTTTCTAACTTTTTAATAATCTAAATTAAAAAAAAAATAATATTTTACTTCCAACCTAAAATCAGAATACATTTTTTTATTTTTCTTCAAGAATATTTGGACACAGAAATGATCGAGATTCAAAAAACAATTTTATTTAAATTAAATATTAAATAAATTAAGTTTAGAATTTTTGTAATTAATTTTTTCAAGTAAATCTCATAATTGTTTAACTTTATTATCATTGTAATTTATATTAATTTCATTTCCATTCACTGTTACCGCTTAGTGTCATCTCATTCACTGTGTAATTGATTTGCTATTAAAATTTCTTGTAAATTTTTAATTACAGAAATAAATAAAGGAAAAAAGAATTAAAACTTTTAATCCATTTTATTTTTATACATGAAAAAAAGTCAAAATTGATAATTTAGAATAAAATAATATTTTGGATATGATTTACAAATTTCTTCATTCAAAAAAAAGATAAAAAATAATGATGACTTTCTTTTATTAAAAGAACGGAATTTGAAAAGTTTATATCATTTCAAAAGCAAACGTTTAAAAATAAATAAAATATCCCAATTGAATATTTCCTAAGAAAAATAGAAATAGCTGTCCCGAATATTCCAAGTCCTTAATGTACTTAAAAGTTGATCATCGGAATATTATATTTTCAAGTACCAAACTTCGTTATTGTGATTCTGCTCACAACTTTATTTATATATTAAAATAATTTTATAAAAGCAGTTTATTTATTTAAATCATCAACAAATCTCTAACTACCAAACATACTTGAAAATACTTTAAAAAAATTATTTATGAATTAAATCTGATGGTAATAGATCTTCCAATGGATGCTGAATAATATTGAACTGAAGTATTAAAAATGTAATTAGGCATTACGGTACGAAAAACATGAGAAATAATGATTTGTAAAACGAGTTTCTAATAAATAGGGAATTTTTATAAAATAAATAAAACATTACAAACAACGATCAAATGAATATATTTAAATAAAAACTGGTATACGGCAATATGAAAGTCAACATAATAAGGTTATTCTATCTTATATCCATTTCCACCACCGAAATCTGCTAAATGCTCGGTTTATTTCTTCTCGATTTAAATAACTTGATAGCTTGTGAAGTTTTGCGTTAATCTGTCTCAACATCGTCCCATCGATAATAATAGAGAGGATTGCAGTCAAACGCTGAAAGTAGACCACAAATCGTGTGACCAATGATAGATTAAATTCTCATGAAGCCATTCCTCAGTGTCCTTGAATTAGGAGCAGGAGCAAGGTTCTTTTGGAATTCTTACTTTCTGCCACCGGCTACATTGACAAATCCAGCATTTCACAACAGTTTCCGGTATGTTGATATTTCCCTGCGTTGTCTGCAAGACCTTTCTCGAAATAAAGAAGGGGCACGATATCAAAACCATGACAGTCAATATGACTTACTTTTCTGTATTAGACTGTATTAAATTTATCTGTTTGCTTTAATTATGTGAAATTTATTCTAAAAAAGGATAAAAATAAGATATAGGTAAAGATATTTGATTATTATTTTATAGATTACTTTTTGAAAAATGCATAAACAATATTTATCCAAATAGTTTATTTAAATAAATGAATAAATTTTCTTTATCACAGCTATCTAAAAATAGCCTTACTTTCAATGCATATACCTAATAATCTAGTAACAATTAACCTTTTGGCAACTCCAGACGTGTATATAAGTTTTGAATGTTATTTTTGAAGACCACGTCAGTTGATATCCGTTTTAATAGAAAATTCTTTTTTAATGCAAAATGGATGTCACCTCAATGCAAATTCAAATCATAATTTTAATAAAAGCGCGAAAAAAATCGATGATAAATTGAATTTATAAAAAAACTATTTATAATGGCTGATTTATCATCTGAGTATTCTTCAAGTGACTAAATCAAAATTTATTATTCATCTATTGATCATGATAGTTGTTCTAAAAGCCTCAATTGGCAAGATATTATAATGAAAGCTAAAAATTGGACTTTACGGAAGAGATTCAGGAAGATATTAGAGATTGCTTAATCTAATCAAGAAAGAAAACCACAAAGAAGATGCGTTGTTTGTTCATCACATAATATAAAGAAAGACACTAGATATATATGTAAGATGTGTGATATCGCTCTTTGTTTGAATGAATGTTTTGAAAATTATCATAAAAAAATGCATAATTGAGGAAATCATTATTTTCAAGAAAACGCGGTTGCCAAAGGGTTAATTCAATCACAAGTCTAAGGTTGAATAATTTGAATCTATAATCTTCAGTAATTCTTTTAATATTTAAGATAAAAAAGTATTTTAATGACGAAATTTTGTTTTAAATAATGATATCAAAATATAATTTATGAGTGCTTTTAAAATGAAGAATTAAAATTTTATTAATTAATATTATCAAGGATGTTAAAAGTCTGAGGTTGAAAAATAGTAAATGAAGAAAAAATTCCTTTCATAAATTTATTTATTATATTAATGAATAAATTTAATTGTAAAAGGATGTTCTGAATGATGTAAAATAAAATAATTATAAATAACAGATCTTTGCCAGTTTTAGAAATAATTTCCTTTCAAAGATTTATAACTAGGAAATAAATTAAAGTTTAAGGTAAAACCGAAAATAATAAGATTATTTTTTTATAAATAAGCGAAACTTTTTAAATAATATTATTGCTTATTTATTATTAAAAATTATTCAAATATATTTTAAATATTTTTATCCAGATCCGTTTGAGATATTTTTATGAAAAAATTAATATTTTTAAATTTCCAACATTTTTTTCCAACCTTTTGAAAAAAGAGCATTTCGAACAATTTTTCGATATAAATTATGTATTTGTCATATATTCTTCATTATTAAAAATGCCATTTTCTTTTAAAAAAGATTTTTAGTAACAGCGTGTTGCGGTTTAAATTTTGAGGCTACAATTGGGTCAATATTTCTTCGAAGATGTGGTCACTGGTGACAAATTCTTTAAAATTCTGAATGATTTCTTATGGCCTAAATTAACAAAGTATCATAATTAGTTACAACATGATAGGGTACCGGTAACTATTCGAAAATAGTAAGAAAATGATTGGACAGAATTCTTAATTCTAGTTTCTAATTCCTAATCACCGAATTTGAAGACGAGATTCACTTGAGTTGCTTCCTTGTTCGTTCGATCTAACTCCACTTGACTTCTTTTAGAGGTATTTAAAGCACATTGTGTATAGAGACCGGCCTTCTACAATCACAGTGCTAAAGGATAAAATCACCGATGTTTATAACCAGGCACATATTTCAAGACATTAACGAGCACCATAAGTCAAGTGTCTCAAATAACATGTTACCTAATTAAAAATTGGTGTCAGGTTATATAATCAAATATTGTAATTTCCTTTTCGATGAGTTTTTTTCCAAAAATGTATTACAGATTTAAGCGTATCTTTTTTGTTTATTCAAATATTCAAAAATGACCCCTTAATTGATTAATTATTAATAAGACATTCATGAAATCTGATTTGAAACCCTGAGTTGGAGTTTCCAAATTTAATTAATATTTGGGTCTGACTTTTAACGATATTTAATGTCTGAGGTAAACTTTAATGAAAAAGAAATGATGCTTTTTTGTTAATGTGAGATTAAAAATTCTTCTCTCTTTGTGAAAAATCCGGTTCCAGCTCTTCAGGTTCGAAGCCTGAATTGTCAGAATAACATGTACAAATCGCTTTCAGACTGAGGAGCTTAGAAGTTAGAAGTGAAAATTAATGATAACTGGATAAGCTATTGATTGAACTATTGATTACTAACAAAATGACTGAATGCTTCACTTAATTGGTATTTGGCATGACTATTCGTATTAGGAATTGTATTTAGGTGCCTGTCGAGTTTTGAAGATTGACGTTTGTTCCAGTGGATCCTAGCCTTTTGGTGGGTTCCAAACTGAAGTCCGAAAATGAGTAATACTGTTTTTTGTTTTGTTGTTTTCATTCTTTTGTGTGACCAACGATTATAATTAAAATGTAATTTGTTTCATTTTATTTTACTACTTTTATCATTTTTGGTAATTATTTTTATTAAACTTTGTTTTTGTGAGAAAGTTAATTAGTGATCGTAGACCTTTGTGAGGAAATTGTAACAAGTTCCTGCAGTTCGCAGAGGTAATAAAGATTTATATGGTGTGTACCAGGGCTTAAGACATTTATCGAATGCCCATTGTCGTCGTGATATTGTGATTACAAATATCGACAAAATAAAACTTTTTCCTTTATAAATTGTTTTGTTTTATTGGGTAAATATTATCATTCTTCTTTACCATTCTCGAGAACCATTAGATCTTGGAGTCAGATAATATAAGCTTCATTAATACAATCTTTTATTTAAGCTGATATTCTTTAAAATTATGTATCTTGAAAATAATATTTATGTACATTATTTTAAAATATTAAGAAACAAATTATGAATTAAAAATTAGTGAATTAACAATTGATAGCTCCAGTAGACGGTAAATATTGATTATGTCTTTAAAATTTGCTAGTGAAAGAAAAGTCATCATGCAACCCGATTTATTTTAATATATTATGTTATAATTATTAAAAATATTTATAATTATTTTTTATTAATATTAAATTAAAATAATTTTTACTAATTAGTACCAATTTATTTTAATTACAAAATGGTAAAATCTTAATATATAAAATAAATTTTTCTAATCTTATTACTGTTATTATTTTCTGGTATTAATAAGATAATATAATTTAATATTGATAAATAATTGATAAAGTGTGATATTATTAGAAATATCAGTGCGCTTATATATTAATCATTATAATGAAATCAGTTAAAGAACTTTAATTAAACACAATAATTAAATTGATTTATTAAAATTATTTTAAATACCACAGGAACTGGTTACATTTCAGAATATATATAAATATATATATAATTTTTTTTGAGACAAAATCTTACATTTTCTTATTTGTTTTGAACTTGCCAAAATTGAAATAAATTATAATTAGTTCTGGTCGATTAAAAAGAATAAATAAAACATCTTTAATAATTAATTGCATAGTCACCAAACTTATCTAAAAATATTTTCCAGCGTTCTGCAAGCTATTTGAATCCATGTTGACAAAATTTTCTTAGTTTTCCTTGGAAAACGTCCGTAAGATATTTTTCGACAGCTTAAAATTAAACGTCTAACCTCTTAAACTATTCTGTAAAGACCGCAATAGATAAAAACCAGTTGTAATATCTGGAGAGTATGGTGGATGTTAGAGAATTTTCAATTTTAATTCTTGTAGTTTTTATAATGTCCTTTGCGCAATGTGAGATCTGCCACTATATTGATGAGAACTATCGATCTGGCTACTTTAGTAAGACACACAAATGCTGCCCACTTTTAACTTAACTTCACAAGGCAAACATCATACCTCTATGGTAATTTAGCAATGAGCACGTCCAAAATTTAGTCCAAGTTTGATGGTATGTGGTGCCATCAACTCCGTTTGTAAATCTCCTTTGAATGTCATCCGCAGAATTATGAACAGTATAAAGTATCAATAGATACTTATAGAGGCATATCCTATCATGTTGGCATGGTATCCAAGATTCGTGTTTCAGCAAGAAGGAGCAACGTGCCACACATCAAAATCAACACAAAGTTTGTTCAAGGCAAATGATTTGGATCTTTCGGAGTGGCCAACAAATTCCCCAGATCTGAACCCGAAATCGAAAAATGTATGGGGATTGATAAAAAAGAATGTGGAGAAAGAAAACCCACAAAACTTGGAAGACCTCGAAAGTTTTGTCAAGGAAATATGGAAAACCCTTTCACCCAGCTACCTAGTCATTTTGATTAATTCGATGCGAAGTCGTAACATAGCATACACTGTCTAAAATCGATTCAGAACATTTGCAATGACCAAATACTCAGAACAAAATATTCATACTGAAAAAAATATCAATCTTTAATTAAAGAAAAGAAATCTGGTTTACGGAACCATTTGCTTCGACCTTTAATGTAAGGGGATTGATTAAACAAATTAAATTTCATTATAAATTAATGTATTTGAATATTTTAGTATCATTTTTATGAAGTCTCCAACAGAAGAAGATTTCATTTTCAAAAACCGGTCAATTCAAGTTGAGAATATATTTATAAATTCATTAAACATTTTTTGATATTTCTTTTAACAATCCTGATCGATTTTGTTTTCGTACTTCAAAAGCTAATTATATACATAATTGATTCTGAAATATGACACTTGCGTTTATCCATGAACTTAATTACTCTGAACTCATTAGTTTCTTTCGCTATTCGAAATCGCCTTAAGAATCATGAAATCACCGATCCTATTTAATTCAAAAAGATTGTAATCGTCCTCACATCATAAAATATTATAATAACTATTAACAGGTCACCCATGACAATTTATGAAAGCAACTTCGTAACCATTCTGAACCAAAAAATAAATAAAAAGTTATTAAATCTGAATGAAAAGGGTCACCTTTAATAATTTTCAATTTTCAAAATTAGTGAAAAATCCAATTATAATTATTTTTTTTCTTTTTCTTATTTAATTTATATTTATAATAATAATTTTAAAATAA
>JBBMKC010236922.1:0-11148 GCA_037834085.1 Bipalium vagum | reverse complement strand
TGCTGATAAATCTGGTGAACGAGAAGGCCAGTTGAATGTCGAATTTCTGGAAATTATCCGATTACAGAAAATCTCACATAAGAGTTCTATGGTACGTTTAGCCGTGTGTGTGGTGGCTCTATTTTGTTGAAACCACGCTAGTTCACTGTCAGCAACAGCAGGAAGCAAATATGTTTTTATCATATCTCTATATCGCTCAGCATTTATGGTTACAGCATTCCCATTAACATCCTAAAATAAATATTGCCCTATGATCTTTTCATATGAAACACCACACCAAACTGTGCATTTCATCGAATGCATTTCTCTCTGGTGAACAGCCGTTGGATTTTCAGATCCCCATATTCTATAATTTTGCTTGTTGACGAATTTATTCAGATGAAAGTGGGATTCGTCACTCATTATCAAATTCTGCAGAAAGTTTTCATTTGCAAGTGCCATTTCTTGAAATTTCCGGACATAGGTTAATCTTTGTTGTTGGTCTGCCTGCTTCAAATATTGCACCATTTGAATTTTGTACGGAAACAGTTTTAGTTCCCTTACCAGAATTCGCTGTAAGGATTTTCGAGAAAAGCCTAATTGGAAAGAACGTCTTCGAGTTGATGTTTCTGGGTCCTCCCCAATACTCTATCGTACTCGTTCAATAACATCTTTATTTCTGGTTTGGCACGGTCTTCCATATCTTCGCAAATCGTTTACGGAGCCCTGACCTCGAAAACGTTTAATTAATTGCATAATCATAAAGACTGTTGGTGGCTTCTTAACATTGAAATGTTTGCAATATTTACGTTGAGTTCGGATTATTGAATAATTGTTTTGAAAATAAAATTCCACGGTTTTAGTTCGTTCAGATATTGTATATCTTTGTGACTTTAATTTTCTGGAATCCATTTTTCTATCTACAATTATTTCAAAAAAAATAAATATTGATTTTATTCTTTATGAATTTTTAAATTTATTAATTAACTTTTGCGCCACCCTGTATGTAGGAAATATACAAGAAAGCAGAAAAATAATGACATTTTTGAACATATTCTAATTTCATTGTTATATTTTTTCAAAAAAATATTTTTCAAAGATATCTAGACAAATTTCTTTCTTTCCGTCATTATAGTCTTAAAGTTTTTCAATAAACACACCATTCATCCTTAAATACAATTGATTTTAGTTATAGGAAGTATTTTTCAAAATTTTCTAAACAATCAATATTTAACCTTCATGTGTTAGTGAAAGGCTTCCTAAAAATTTACAGCATGATCCATTAAATATATAATGTTTCCTGCTATGAATTTTATACTCATTTGTACTGTCTTGAACAATAATGCGAAGAAATGATTTTTAATTTATTACTGCAGCAAAAATATTATTTTTCTGTCTGTTTTTCTCATTGCTTGATTTCATTAAATTAATAAATAATAATTAGATTAAATTTTTCTCCAGATAAGACCAGAACTATTTGATTCTGGTTTATGGTTAATGGAAGACATTTACAGCGAATTTATTTTAGAAAACATTATATTTCATTTAACATATAAATAATTTGTACATTATTATTATAATTTATATTTTAACAATGGTATGTTTGCTAATTACAATAGTGTGCAAAAGTATTTCCATATCAATCTTATTTCATTCTTCATAATAGAGCTCTATTAATTCATCAAGATTTGTTGGTTTTCTTATCTCTACGCGACGCTTGACTACTGACCATAGATTTTCTAAGGTCAACATTTGGTCTACATTTGGACTATTAGAAAGCCAGTCCATTACTTCAGGTCTTCAATATTCAAGAATTTCTGGGCAACACAACTCTTACGTTTGGAATCATTCTTCATTTGTAATTTCCACCACCAGCCAAACATTTTTCTAGCATTTGGAATCAGGTATTCCTGAAGACTTTGTATAAAATATTGTCTATCCTTAATTTTTTTTAATTGCATTCTTCGATGCTGAAAATCTCCCATAGCATAATCTTCTGTACATAATTTATTATTTTCGAGTAAAATCTTTTTATCAAGTATCAATAAAACTGTTTAAAAATGTATGAAACATGTTTCGATCAGTTCTTCTCATTCATTAATATTTGATATAATACATAACAATCTATTAAATGATCCTATAAATATTAGATTGGAAATAAGGTTCTCGCACAATTTTTATTAAATTTGATTTCAATGGAAAATATAACAAAAAAGGTCAGTAAAAGACATATCTCTCAATAATGTAGTGGACGTTATTCTTCAACTGCTTTTTTTATTTCGTTCAGTCGTGAAAGTTTTAACATTTAGGAAGTTCTGTAGCGGCCGGGATAACTTGTGGTCTGTTGATGCTAGATCGGGCGTGTAGAGTGGGTGAAGGAGAACTTCACATTCTAACTTCAAAATGTTTTCACGGCTGACTTTTGAAATGTGTGACCGGGTATTATCATGAAGAAAGATTACATCATTCGATCATGCTTGTCCTTACCTAAGACGCCTGCTACTTGTTGCAGTTGTTAACAATACCATTTTATTACAGTCCAACATTTCCCAATGAATAACTCCTTTTACATAATACCACACATAAACTATGATCTTCTTTCGATGCAGGCCGGTCTTTGGCTGACGTTGTGCAGTTGCTCCATTGTCTGTCCAGCTTTTTTTGAGTGTTATGTTAGAGAAAGGGCACAATTTTTCCACTGCAGTAATTAAATTATTCAGTTTTTCAAGGCTACGTTTCCTTTACATTAATGTTTAAAATACACACAGTTATATTCTTGTATAGTCATTTGTAAATAAGAATTCAAAATCAAAGCAATAATAATTATACATTTCATTAAATCCACTTAATCAAACAAACATTTCAAACTTGGACCTCACCTTTTCTTAAATTAAATTATTTGCTTTTTAAAATTTACTAATACAGGGTCTTCCAAAAGAATCTTTACTACGTTAAGTCGTTATTTCTCCGTACATAAAAATTAAAAAGCCAAGTAATTTTATTTATACCTTTATTTAAACACAGATATTACAAAAAATTATATTTTAAATATGATGTCATTAAAATGACCGCATCTGGCAGCCTTACAAGTTTGGGCTATTTTTATGGAATTTTGCATAACTTTTGGCATAAGTCAATTGAGATCATAGCGATTTGTTCCGAAATGTTGTCTTTGAGTTGTGTAATAGTTTTTGGTTGATTAATATAAACTTTATCTTTTAGATATCCCCATAAGAAATAGTATGGAGCCGTCGAATCGGGAGATCTGAGAAGCCATTCAACATCACCGAAACGTGAGATCACACCAGATGGAAAAGTTTCGTGTTTCAAATTGAATTACCGCTTTGATAAAATATTTTGACAATTTCTGTCCGTTGTTGCATATTATAACGATTCATATTTAATTTTCAAATGTTTAGCTAGAACAATGTTAAATATTAATTTATTTAAACAAAAACTACTTAGTATTTAATATATTAAAAGTAATAAAGCTTCTTTTGGAAGACCCTGTATTTATTTTAAATATTTTGAAAAATGTTAATTAAGGCGAGAGGTCCTTATTAAAAAAATTCAAGCAAACTAATTTTTCTAATCACTCCTTATACACGCAGACAGAGTTGACAGTCAAAGTCAGTCAGTTTGTGTGGAACCCATTCATTATATTTTTTTTGCATATTTTCAACATATACCGGGAACGTCAGTTAACTGAACTTAGCAATGAAAATAAAATATAAAATTTTCATGAATAATAATAAGTAGTACATGTCATGTTCACAAATATTCAACATTGTTAACAAAGATTGATTTATTGTCTTCAATAAATTTTTGATGCCAGTCCAGTTCATTTTCATCAGTTGACACATTCAGTCGATGAGTCACAAACCCAGCAATTTTTTTTGGTTTAATAAACAAATTCCTCTATCTTCTCCAGATTTTTGATTTATTAATCAGAGTTAAAATTATCAGCTCGAACCATTTCTTTACTCTTCAGATCAATAATCAAGAAAACTTTGATTTTCATTTTTCAGAAAAAAAACTCAACCATATCCTTTCACTTAGAAGTAAAATTTTAATGAAACAGTCTTATTTTAGTGAACTAGATACGAACTTTTAGTAACATTAATTTTTGTGATTTATAAATAAAGACTGATCATTAGTTTTTTCCAAAATCTATTCACTGTGTCATTTGATTCAGGGAGGTCATGTAATATCCAAAATTTACTTTTCGTTAGTAACAATACCGTGACAAAAGCTATCATCCATAGAGATTTTGCAAAATATTCTTAGCGATTTCCCAGCAACTTTGATTCTAATGATCAGAAAAGACATGCTGATTTAATCCAAGTCGCTTATAGTTGCATCCAAGTTTTTTGAGTAGTCAATTAATGGTATCATTATGATGCAATAATGATAGATAAAATGGTTGAGGAATCATGTGAGTAATTAATTAATAGATCTTAAGAATCGATTCATTTATCATAGAAGGTCTTCCTTTGCAGGGCTTATCTTGAGACTAATACTTCCACTTTGAAAAATTTGAAACCAATCTATACTATTATATGCAATGACACCTTTTCCTTCATTATCACAAATAGTCCCTGTGGAGACAGTAATAGTAAATTGCCTTTTCCAATAATGATTGATCAAACCTCGAATTGCAATTTTTCAGTATTCATTAAAATATATAATAATAAATTCAAATAAATGCATTTGATGTGTTTATTTAAACAACGCTTACAAACACAGTTTAATAGTAAAATAAAAATGATATCAAATTTTTGAGAATTATTTTTTAAAAATATTTATTTTGATAAAAGAAAATAAAGCTATCAAAATCACGGAAACTTTTGATACAACCAAATTCCTACGTTATATGACGTTATACACCACTTTATCGATAAATAGACCATTTTTATTTTTAAAATTTATTATAATTAAATTATAAAAGAAAACCGTTTTATATTTCAATGAACGGTTGACATATTCCTAAATAAAAACATTTTAATATATTAATTTAAAACCGTAAAAATCAATTTTTTAGAAAAATAAAGAAAAAATAAAATCCATTTGAGCATTCTTTAGATGATTTTGATTCTCTGTGGAAGTTTTCATACCATAAGCGTGTCCCTGACGGCTACAACTTTAAGTTCGGATTATAAAATGGTTTTTAATTAATTTCTGTTTAATTATCCATTAATTTACATTAAGATTTGAGGCATCCATTTGAAACAACGTTCTCCAAATTACAAAGGACCTGAGATATTAATACAGTTTCGTAAAATAATTATAATGTTAAAATGGTTTCGTTTTATTGTTTAGACAGAATCATACTAAACAATCCATCAATCAATGTCAGTGGAGAATCTGAACATTCTCATTATATTTGGTTGGAACTATTTTTCAACACGAGTTCTAGAAATAGATTGAAAGGGATAAATTGCTGAATTATTTATTTATTTAATGCCTTTCTCTCGATAAATAATTCTTTTTTAAAGTTCATTCCTTTGAGAAATATTAATCTTTCCTGAATATTTAAAAAGACCGTTCTGTTAAATCGAATTTCACAATTTAAAAAATGTTTAATTTTCTTCATCGTAGACAATATTAAAACAAATTATTTTTTCGCGGAATCAAATTATTTTGTACGTACATGTTAAATAATGATTTTTTTCAGTATTTTTTTTATTTTGTGATCATTTAAAGTCTGGTGGACTTAATGTATTGATTTTTTTTTGAAAAATGTATTAACTGTTCATGGAAACGTAAAACTATTTTCTTGTAAAATTTATTTATAATAAAGTATAAAAATAAAAATTGTCTTTCATTGAGATAAAACAGAAACATACCAGATGAAAAAATGTTCCTGAAATAAATACATCAATTTATTTGTGCATATTTAATGATTTTATTTTGTCAGTATTAATACAGATGTTATTTACATAATTTTATAAATGTGATTATACAAAATAAGCTTCCGGAGACGCCAATTTTGATAACACCTTGATAACATTATTAATAATTGCAAAACTGATATCACTGAATTAATAATTTCCCAAGAGGAAATGAGAAACCCAGGCATATTAATTATGGGATAAAATTGTTATGGGTCATTTTTAAATTTATAAAAATTATTTTTATATATAATATAAAAGAATACATAGCAGATTGGTAATATTGATAAAATAAAAATAAAAATGTTACTATGAAATTAATAATAATAATATTAATAATAAAAGTAATATTATTATTAATGTTAATAAAATGAAATTAATTAATTTAAAATAAAGAAAATATTTATTTATAGAAAAGTCCTAAGAAATATAAGTAGATTAGAGTAATGGTGAGTTCTTACGGATTTTTAAGAGTAACAATTAAGAAGAGCATTACTGTTTTTTATTGAAAATATTAACTATTAAAAATTTTAAAAAATGTTTCAAGTGGATATTTTTCTGTTTTAAGTCATAATTTTTGAGTGTTTTATTACTTCAAGTTTCTCTAAGTTTATTTGTTGAACAAGTTTGTTTTAGATTTACACCAATATTTACAAATGTTATTTGGTATCATATAATGTTACATAAAAAATTTCGAAATTTGTAAGATTAGATAAATTAACTTTCTAATTAAAACAAGTTCACTTTTCATCAGACCTCAGAGAAATAATATGGTTTGAATATTAGGTTGAATCTGCTTGCACGTTTGTCTACCGCAGTATATTGTTATTGTTAATTAAGATTATTTAAAATATTCATAATTCCTTTAAATTATTATTAGGATATTTCTACGACTTTTACGTAGGGTGTTCTAAAATTTTGTTTTGTTTTAATTTTATTTTTTATCAAAACAATTTGATAGTTCAATTTTCTTTTATCAAAATAAATATTTTTAAAAGAAATTAAAAATTTTTTCTCATTTTATTTGACCGTTGAATTATACAGTGTCCATTATTTACAATTCTAAATAACTATAATCAATGATAAAATTAAAAAAATTGATGTCCATAGATTTTAAAATTTTATCTTTTCGTATGACAAATTGGAAAATTCTAATAAATTATCAAACCTTTTTATTTCCTCTCTTCTGATTTTAACATTTATTAATTTAATTTATTACAAGATGAATTATATTTAATGTTTTTCATTAAAACTCTTATATTAAGCATTGCTACTTATCCAGTAAAACTGGATTTTAAATGTATTAAAAATATTTTAATTAATTAAAATTTTCTTATTATTGAACTTTTAGATCATAAGTAAAAGAAAAATGTCGTGTGGTAGAGAAGAAGAAACTAAAGTTGTTTTAAAGAAGCTTTAAAAACCTAGACATTGCCAACTAACGAAGAGACCCGGATTTTGAAACCACGTCTAGTGGTAAGATAAGTCAAAATGTATTTTCTGAATTGTATTTTTCGAAAGAGAGATCTTCACCATTCTTTTACATGCTGGAAAAATTGCTGATTTAAGAAAAACAATTTCTGTCACCTCATATGAACCCAATTGAGCTTTTTCGGATACACTTACTGTTTTCTTGAATAGTCGACTTTGCTTTGCATTTGATTCTAACAACCGTTGGAAATCATCGACATTTTTATTTTTAAGATTAAGATGATTTATGGTAAGATGCCTTTTCAGCTTACCTGGTACCATAGCTTCATTTGACAATGTTTGGCCAGACACAACACACAGTTGAGAAAGAATCCGTGTATCTGCCGTCCAGTGAAATCAAAATTTCATGTAATCATCACTATATAACTGATGAATTATTGGTTATTTAGAAGAAATTGTATAATTATTGTTGTCACCATCACCGTTTCTTTTGAAAAATTTTCCCATATTTGAAGGAGAATTAAATCTAAAATTGAAGAGAATAAATCTAAGAGAAATTTCATAATATTTATCCAACTAACTTTGATTTCATGTGTTAATTTAGAATTTAAATTTTATGTATTAAATTTTAATGTATATTAAAACAATTTTTATTAATATCTTTTCGCGGCACGCTAATGTGCCACGACACAATGGTTGGGAACCACTGTGGTAGAGCTATATTGTTATTGAACGTCCAGTTTTAGTAAATTTAAAAAATATTTTTATCTGGAATAATAATGTACTTTTCGGTTCTTTCATTTTTTTATATTTTCATTCTTTAATTAGTTTTCATTTTAAATCATCACTAAATGTATAAGATATAAAATATAAATAAGCTGATTAATCCCTGAAATAATATAAATATCGTAAATTTGATGTGAAATTATATAAATAGTGTAAATTAAACGTTTTCTGAATGGTTGTTTCAAATTTAGTAAAATAATAAAATATAATCATATATTACAATCACTAATGAAGATTAAGACATTAACCAGATGATTTGAAAAGATTATATGAACAGATGATTTGAACAGACAAATCTCTTGTTCTTGGTCGTATTTGACAGCTGGTGTTAAGAATTTATTCAAGAATATATTAAGAATGTAAGACCGGAATTCACCAACTGCCTGAAAGATGGTTAAAATGTGTAAACAATGATGGAGATTATTTCCCAGATTAATTTTTACATATCATTGTGTAAATATATCTATATTTTATTAATCTTTTGAATTATAGTCATAACTAAAATAGGCACCCTTTCAACTTGTAGATCTAATATTTTATAAATAATTTTATTTTTTATGAAACTTAGAAGATATAGATATTTCTTATTGCTTTATATAAAACATAAAGTAAAACCAAGAGGGTTTTGATGCTCTCAGTAAAACATACATTTTCGTGTCAATGACAAACTGTTTTTCAAAGTTCTTGTTTCAATCAATTTTACTTAAAATGAGATTTGTTCATATTAATTTGATTATAACAGAGATTAACTATTTATTTACAATCCAATAACAAACAAAAAATAAATAAAATATTTCTCTTACAAATATTTTTTAATAAATCATAACGAAAACTGAAAATTGTAATATAAATTAAAGATTTATTTAGATAAATTATCTTTGATTGAGAAAAATGGTCTTAGGACCCATTGATTTCGTTTTGGCAAGTGATTCGCTATAGATTTCATTTCTGAGATTCCGGGAAATTGGTCCACGTTCAATCCACCTTTAACTAAAATGTGACATAAGACTATGACCATTTTGCTTGAACATTGAATGATTTGGACCTCTAACTTCATAATCTTTTCAGCACTAACACTTGGCTTCAAAGTATAAACATTCTTGTTATAAAGTACACCTGGTTTCTTTTTCAAGATCTTAAAATAGCTTTTTTTACTGACTTCATGGGCAGGAGCCATATTTTTCTTATAACAATACCATTCATGATGCGTATTTCTTATTTGTAGTTTCAGTAACATTTCCATGCCAAATACGTGTGGTTCATATATTCCAATTAAGTAAGAATATCCTTGAATTCTAGAGGACATTAAATGAGTTTGACCAATTCGAAATTCGTCAAAATAATTCTTTACTACCACTCTTGTGTCAACCCCTTGAGAGGACGAGTAAAACAATTCATCGTAATGGGCCATGCACATTTTACAATTAGAACTGACATTTAGGTTTTTAATGATCAAGCAGTCATAATGAAATAAATGTCCACAAGAAACTAATCTTATGAGGCAACGATCCTTGTCAGTCGTATGACAGATCTCACAAATTTCGTTTTTCTTAGATATCGAGCATGTAAAGCTTTCTTCTGATGATAGTTTTTGATATTTAAACATTTTCTGAAATATATTATTTTACATTTCGTATGATTTATATAACAGATTTATGATGTCATGATCACAGGTGGGTAAAAATTAAAGGAAATTTATTTCAAAATATAAAAGAATATTGCGGATATATATCTTTATTTTATTAATCCAAATATACTTATTTGATTACATAAATTCATTCTACATTTTAGTGGTTCCAAATTTGATACTGTTGTATAAGAACTGGTGTTGTTAACATCTGACAATTAGAAATCCAGATAATTTTCAAACCAATTTTAAACTAAGAATCAATATATTTAAAATTTTGAAATGAGTCTTATTTTGTATTTTTATTATCTTCAAATTATTTTCTATGCATCTTTTTTTAATGTATATACTTTAGATAATATTAAAATATTAATGGAAAAGAAAGAAACCTTTACACATTTGCACAAAGATATGCCGAAATCTGCGATCGTTTCGCACTACATGAATGAAAATGTTGCAAAATCTACACTATATGAAATTCTTCGAAAAAAGGAGAATAACAAATACAAAAAAATACTGGAAGGGGCCGTATTGCTTATAAAATTCCTCCGATTCGATACAGAGCCTGAAGAAAATGAAATATTATACTCACGGTATTTTGCAAAGAAAACTGGCTTCAAAATTCAATTTTACCAACAGTATGTATGCCAAATTTTAAAAGAAGACGGATATTCGATACATGAAAAATGTCACCAGTTGGTTAATCTTTTGTGGAAAAATTCTGATTTTGGATGATGAGTCATTTTCGTTTGTGAGACAATGATTTGGCTGCTAATTCTGGATTTTATACATGAAATATCGATGAAACGCCTAGCAAAATAAAACTAAAGAAAATTGGTTTGACAATAATGGTTTGGATAGACTTCTTCGAATAGGGTTAAAGCCAACATTACATTGTTCCGTCAGGTCAGGCAATCAATACTAAATGCTATTTCACTAAATGCATGAGTAAATTGAAAAAAATTATTACTCAGCATCACAAAAACGATGACATTTTTTGGCCAGATCTTGCTTCTTCTCATTACTCGAAAGAAACGCAAGATTTCCTGAATTCAAACAACATCAATTTTGTGCCAAAACACTGAAATCCAGCGAACGTACCTGAACGACCGATCGAGGACTTTTGGTCGGAATTAAAGCGTCACGTTAAAAGATAAAGGCTGGTGTACCGAAAATCTTGATCAGCTTCGAAGAAGAATTGAATATTTGTTGAAGAAACTTGGTCATGAACGCGTACTCAATCTATCGAAGTCTACATTCACTGGAGTGGATGCTGTACGGCGCCGTGGAATGATAAATGTTTTTTTTCCAAATTCTAAAGACATTATCTTGGGTGTTCGAAAATAGATTTTTGAAATACGTGGTGCGCCCAATAAGTCGTGAGACTAGCATAGAAAGAGATGCACGAATATTATAATTTTTATTTAACATAAC
>JBBMKC010236911.1:0-11149 GCA_037834085.1 Bipalium vagum | reverse complement strand
ATAATAATAATAATAATAATAATAATAATAATAATAATAATAATAATAATAATAATATAATAATAATAATAATAAAAATTATTATTATCATTATTGCTATTGTCAACTTTCTCTGGATGATAAACATGGTGGAAATATTTGCCCAGAGTCAACTGCAGCTTGAACCCACTATGCTTCACATCGACGATGAGACCAAAAAAGTGATCATATCATAAACTGCTAAACCGTTGCCATGGATTTCCGACATATTTAGATTTATTAAATTGAATGATGACATTATGAAATGAGGCGCTGGTCAGGAAATTTGTCCATCACTGTCAGCAAACAGCGAACGTTGAACTGAACATTCCCCACTAAATTTCCAAACCGTTCAATTTTATAAACAGTTTTTATTATTTTTTTTTTGAAATTATTAAAAGGAAATTTTTCATTTTCCTTAAACTATTAATAATTGACAGTTTCATATTAATCTAATAACGTTACGGAATACGGTCAATGATACTTTCCATTATTAACATTCGGTTTTGTTTTAATTCGCTAATATTTCCTGCATATATTTTAATCAATATTATATTTAGTGTTTTTTAAAACAAATAAAATTTATTGATTTTTATTTTTTTTTTCAAGATTATTTTTGATAGATTTTTAATCTAATATTAAAAATAATAATATTAATAGTAAAATTGGTATTAATATTAATAATAATTATAATAAAATTGATATTTATATGATAATAATAATTTTTTTTAATAATATTAATATTAATATTAATATTAATCTGTTACTAGAATAAAAGATTAGTCTAGAAATTTTTATTTTAGATAATTAATTAAAAATTTAATAATATTTTAATAAATATTTTTAATAATTTTTCAAAAAATTTTAAAGTCGTATTTCAAATTAATTTACTTTCCAAATTAAATAAAAATAATTGCAGATAATTAAATATCAGCCATATGGGAAATCTGTGGATTGGTGGGCCTTTGGTGTCCTGCTCTACGAGATGCTGGCCGGACAAGTAAGCAGAACCCGTCATGTCTATTTCGCAGACCGATATTTTTTTTATTATCTATTTATATTATTATTGTTTTTATGGCAATTAACTTTGGCTGTATTCATTTTCCAGTTTTTGCAGGGAACATTTTTTAATCATTTCTAAAAAAGAATTTCAATTACAACTCTTTTTGTTCCAAACCAAAATATTTCTCTTTAGACCCTTTTTATTATTATAGATTATTATTATTATATTTTATTATTTTTATTATTATAGTTTATTTTATTATTATTATTTATTATTATTATTATTATTATTATTATTATTATTTAAATTATGTTAGAGTATGCAAAAGTATGTCAAATTAACTCTGCTTTTCAAATGATGCATAAAACGAAAAATAAACTGAGAAATTGAGTCGAAATTTCTGTATTCTCGAATTTACGAAGTCTTTTCGGAGACCATGTTAACTAATTGGGAAAGAGGGCTGAAGTAGTTTAAATCGGTGTTTATTGAAATCTTTTTCTGAGAAAATGTTTTTACAGCCTTTGAATTTTTGAATTTTCGTACAGAATATTATAATTGAAGAGTGCGTGATACTTTAAAATGTTAAAGCATTTTTTAGAATAAGTTTTATTTGCAAAAAATAATTTAATAATACCGCTTGTATCAAAACCGATGAATTAAACGTGTTATCTGTCAATTTTGTATGAAATTATATTTTATTTAAATATTTCTATTGGATTTTTAATATTGGAATATGTAAATCAAATTTTCAATAATTAATCGTTCAGTAGTTGTTTAAATAATATATATCTCGCAATAATAGACTTATGCGATAATTAAAATATCATTATGCAAGATAACGAACTGCATCTCGCTATACTTTGTTGTTTTATTTTGAAATAGTAAATATTATATTATTTATAAATATTATATTATTTTTACAAAGGTAGGCGAGTGTCGGATGCACATAAGAAAATATGTTAAGTATATGAAGGTGATGCTTTATTAATTTGAGTATGCCAAAAATTGTTCGCCAAATTGAGCTGTGAAGAATTCAAAATAAGTGATGCATTCGGATTTGAACATCCATCTCACATTGATCCAAACGCTATTGAAAGGAATCCGCGGTTCAAGAAATCGGAACGATACTAAAGACATCGCATACAACAATAGAAAATACTCTGCGTAATGTTGGATTCGTTTCGCGACTCAATTTTTAGGTACTGCAGAAGATAACAGAGGCCAATTTATTGGCACGTATATCAATATATGATTTATTGCTGAAACAGCAACAACATTATCCATTCTTGAAGCAATTGGTTATCAGTGATAAAAAGTTGGTTGTCTATTAGAATGTGGTCTGCAGAAGGTCGAGGAGTCGTACTGGTGAATCACCAAAATCGTCACCAAAGGCAAGAATGTACTCCAATAAGATCATGCTTTCTCGTTAGTTGAATTTTAAAGGTTTAATTTATTAAGAGCTGTTATCAACTTACCAAATGATTAATTTGGATGTGTACTGCTGCCAATTGACAAAGGTGAACAATGCAATCCACGAAAAGCGTCCAAGATTGGTAAATTGAAAAGAATTTTGACTACCAGGATGACAATAACAGGCCTCATATATCTTTGGTCATCCAAAACAAATTATTGGTCCTAGGGTGGGATGTTTTGCCTCATCTTCTATACTCAGCAGTCCTGCAGATTATCATTTGTGTCGATCGCTGCAGAATTCCTTGAAAGGGAAAACATTCAATGACAATGAGTCTGTCAGGAAACACATTGACACTTTTTGCTAATAAAATCCAGAATTTCTACGAACGTGGTATCATGAATTTGGCGGAAAGATGGAGAAAGGTCATTATTAATCATGATGAACATATCATTGATTACATTTTATTTATTTTATCTTTTGATTAAAAAGTGCGCGAACTTTCTTGCCAACAGAATATATTTAAAAAACTACATAAAATTCGTTTTTGTTTAAATGAATCACTGATTAAAAATATTTTAAATTTAAAATGTGAATCAAGATTTGAAAATTGATTTGGTAATGGAAATTCCAGTAAAGCTCCAATTAGAGAAATAATATTATCCAAACTGTGCAGAAATTTGAATAAACTGAAACTGTTGTCGTATACCTCATAAGCGACGTTTTTAGTATAGTAAACGTAAGACCGCCATTAAATATTCAATTGCTTATATGGATGGTAAGACGAGCATTCTTTCCAAAATTATAATGGAAAACTAATATTCCACCTGTCTCGGTTCAACAAATTTTTAAAAAAAAGAGAGAAGTTAAAACATTTTAAAATATGGCTGCTTCATGAACTAAAACCAGATGAATATATCATCGAGTTGAAATATTTAAATATTGTCGTTCCCACAAATTATTGAGTTAATGTTCTCTGTTAAAGGAAATCATTTCCAGAACATAATATAGAGAAGAGTACTGTATTACATTTACTGGATATATTATTTGTCATTAACAATATAATTTTTCTTTATCTTTTTATTCCTCATTGACTATTTTCCTCGGTTTTGATACAGTCGACATTAATTAAGACTTGAGTCAGCGATTATGTTCTTCATCCTTAAGATTATTGATATCCTGGTTTTGGTGATGTTTGATTCTTCTCGTGCTTTACTTTCTCTTTCGTTGAATGTCATTTCCAAAACATTTACTATTGATTATCCTTCTTAAATAACTTATTCTCTTCAAAGCTTTCATTTATACCAGTCTAATTTAATAACGCTATAAAGCGATTTCACCGAAACAATCAAAGGAAGAGAAATTGAGTTATTTATTTATTTTCGCTGAAATGATTATATCTCCATTTCTGATGGAGACGGAGAAATATTGCAGTAAGTAATAAATTACGCCGAAAGAAATCAATATGGGATTATGAGAAAATATTTACGTAAGGATTCTCGTTGCGAAAAGCGGAAGAAATATGTAATTGAATATAATTATCAATTTTTGGAGGAAAATACTGAGGGGAAGTTTATCCCGAAAGAGACTTTTTGGTTGAGATTGGCATTTAGTGCTTTCAATTTAGTTAAACCTCTCTCATCAAAATAACTTATAACGACATAAAGATTTATAAAAACTGAACTCAAGATCACGAAAAGTATCAATAATAATCATATAACATCTCATAACCAGTAGTCAGCTCCACTCTGAATTGCACTCCACGAAGATAACGCCAACTGTTTTCCTTCGACACCTTTAAATCCACCTACGGCAGTACACAACCATTAAAATACTAATACGATAATAAAGAAAGTGGTGTATATAAATATCCACGAATGCAATAATATCAATATAATAATATCAATCGATTATAATGAGCAAATAGTAAAAGAATTGATTAAAAACTTTTTAAAAAAATAAAATCAAAATGAAAAAATAGTTTCACCGTTTGGACGAGTTTTCCGGATTCTTCGACAAACGAGAAATCCTTTAATGACTATCTCGAATCGTCGGACCTTGACGGAGCCAGGTATGGAGTCATGATAACCAGAGAGTCGTTATCTGTTGACTGTTTATGTTAAATCGTTTCACTGATCCAAGTCACAACAGATTTTTGTCTCTCTGCTTTTCAGCTGTGAGAAACTCCTTTATACAGTCGAAGATCTATCAGAAGTGAGAACACATTTGCCAACAGGACATCAAAGATGAGCCCGACAGCCATTGATATTAATCTTACCAGAAATAATTCGGCACGCAACCATTCGGTATAAATGGAAAAACTATATCTTAGCTGTCCTTTTTTTAGATATTTGTATTTTAGTTATCTAATGGTGCTAGAAGACTGAAACAAGAAAAGTTTATTCCAAAAATAATTTTAAAATATTTGATGCGGAATTTGTAAAAAAAATTTTAAAAACTCAAATTTTTGTAGAAATAATTTTTACTTGTTTTTTTTATAAATTTCCCTGTCACGATAAACACAAAAATTTTTTTGTGGGAATCATTATATTAACATTAAAAATTTATATTTTAGCTTTGTTTAAATAATATAAATTTTATTGAAACTGGCAACATTATTTGAAAAGTAACATGTAACATGGTAACATGTTTGGAAAATATTGTATTCAAAAAATGGAATATTGTTATTACGCTTTATCAAAGTACCTGCGCTGTAGACAAATAAAGACCAAATATTAGAACAACTACATGCATTTAATATATTGCCGAAAGTCAAGACAAACGCGGATTGCGGAAAAATATTGAGAATCAGGATAAAAAATTAATTTTCTTTTATCAGACAAATTTTTTTAAAATATTCCACACAAAAACATGAAAAAAAGATTTTTTTTAAAAATTATTCCTGTTTCAGTTCTCCAGTACCATTAGATAACCAAAAACACTAAAAGCTTTGTCAAAAGACAGTTAGGTAAAATGTGGTCTTACCTTAGATTATTATTATCGAATAAAAAACCGTGAAATTTAATTACCCCCTTGGATACTGGAAACCTTAACAACTTCAAATATCAAGAGAGATAACAAATTCTCAAAATATTTATTAAAAATAGGAAAGCATTTCCTTCTTTTCACTTGTGATTGCTATTTTTTATTTTTCTCCCTTTAGCCACCATTTGATGGAGAAGATGAAGAGGATCTGTTTAATTCAATTATCAATCATAACGTTTCGTTTCCAAGGAGTATGTCGCGAGAAGCAGTCAATATTTGCAGGGGAGTACGTATAATCATTATTATTATTAATTATTATTAAATGCTATCCTTATTACTATTATTAGTAGTAGTAGTTGTAATAGTACCATAAATTATTGAAATTTGAAAAGTGAAAGAAAAATACTGAGAGTCACCTTTTGTCAAAAATATTTTTACTTATACATTTATTTATTGTATTTTTATGTTTCTTTTCTGTTTTTTTATTATAAAATTATAATAATCACTGAAAAATTTTATTTATATAAGATCTTTGGACTCGTACTCCTTTGTTCTCATCTGTAAGAAGCTGATCTTTGTTGAGCTTGTAAGTCGTCAGGTTGATGCCGGTCTCACGTGCTATTTTTCTGATTGATACTCGCGGATTATGCATAACCCGCTTCTTGATGATCTTGCGATTCCTGGACGTGTTAGTGGTCCGCTTTTTTCTTTTTCCAGGACGGTCATCATCATGCCCTAGCTGCTTGTATAGCGCGATTACATAGGAAACCCTCGGTTTAGATACCTTGAGCAATCGTGAGATTTCAAATTGACGTTTTACCTTTCTCTAAAATATCAGATCGCTCAATTGTCATCTATTAACAAAAATATTAAGAAATCAATTAAAATTAATTAATATTCATTCGATAGATTGGAATTTTTATATTACGCTGATATAAAAAATATTTTTCATGTAGTAAAACAAAGTGCTTATATAACGTTTTGAAATTTTCTGATTTGTTTTGGACAAATTACAAAATTATGAGAAAATTCATTCTGGAGAATTTGTTACATCATTTTCCATTTAATTAATTTGTCCCGAACTAATTATTTTAGAATTAAAATTTTGTTATCTTTCGATATTGATCAGATAAAAATATAAAATAATATAATCATGCCCAAATTTATTCATTTATTAATTCCATAATAATTAATTCAGCCCTGTGAATGTGGAACTGAAATCTCAATTAATTAATCACAATCAATTTTAAATCCCTAAATGTTTGGTCAGCCTTATGAAATTTTGCGATTAAAACAAAATAATAAACGATTTAAACAGGAAATTTTCGAAAATTTTTAATCTCGCTAATTTATAAAAGATATTATATATTATATATTATTTATTTTCTTATATCTACAGTATTGATGATAATTCATCGACCATGACGATTTTGATATAATATTTAACTTTTTGTGTTTTAATTGATTAAAATTCAATAATAAGTATTCCTGGAATTTCTCAGTTTTTAGAAATAAGAGATGATTGACATTAATCTTGGAAAATATTTGACGCTAATTGTGTTCAAGTATCATTTTATTATTAGAAGATATTCCTAAATACATGTATGAATCTTGCTTGAATGTTTAAATGACTAGTACGCAAGAAACTATTGTTCAGAAGCAGATCACTGGAAATTATATACCCAAGAAGAGGTCGTGTTGACCACAGAAGACATCAATGTTATCAGATAGAATGATCAGGCAACTATCAGTTGATAATTGTATAACTGTTGATAACTGTATCTGGCAGATTTATAAGATTCGATTGTCTTCCAATATCAATATTATTACAAATCATCGAGGTCTTCTTAAGAATTTTAATTTTTGTACAGACCGGTAAAAATCTCCAATACTGTCAAAGAAGAGGATAGATGATCGGCTACATTTCTGCAATATATATCGAAATTGGGGATTAATAAGTTGGCTCAGGTGATCTTTACAGAGGAGACTATAATACACCAATTTTAACCACCTTACCAACAAAGTCGCTGACCCCCATAATGAAAAATATGTAATATCTACTTTTGAACATGTACCTTCATTGATGGTATAAGATGATATCAACCCCAAAAATTCTTAGAACAATTCTTACTTAGAACAATCCAGTGATATCATGAATGTACCACGTTATACTGAAATACTAAAACAAAATTTTCGTCACTGAATGAAAATTTTAAGTGCCGTTTACTTAAACATGACAGAGCTCCATGCCAACAGGCAAGGAAAGCTTGGCTTGATGAATAAAACATCAGTGTGCTGATACCTTGACCTAGATCATCCCCTGATTTAAATCCAATCAAAAAAATTGGAAATTACTGAAACCAAAAGTTTCCAGCATGAAACTAATTTCAATCGAGGATCTGAAAATAAAATTAATTTTTCAGCGTAGTCAAAATAACATAATGCAAGGAATTTATTCATTCATTGTCTAGTCGAACTGAGGCTGTAATATCTGCAAACGCATCTCATACTAAGTATTAATTCTGTAAGTAGTAAGTGTTTTTTTTTTAATGTAAATGTTTTAAAAAATGGTTTATAACTGTTTTATTTTTAATGACTAGCAAAAAATCGAAGTGGTCGATGAATTATGATCAATACCGCATAATTAAATCAATTTCAATCTTTATATGATTTCAATTTTAAAAATTTTTAGTAAACTATTTTTTCTTGTATTCAGTTAATGACAAAAGATATTGCCAAAAGGTTAGGTTGCGGAGTTTTAGGGGTCCGCCAATTGCAGGAACACGTATTTTTTCGTCGTATAGAATGGGACAAAATCGAAAAGCGGGAAATTCAACCACCATATAAACCAAAGTTTGTGAGTACATTCTTTTAAAATATTTCTCATAATTTTTTGCTTCTCTATTAAATTGTTTCAACAGTATGGGTTATTATTATTATTAATTTAGGAGAAAAATAATTATTAATTATATAATTTTAAATTCTCAAAAAACTCTGGTTATTGTCTTAAATTCTGAAAAATTTACGTATAAAATATGATAGAAAAATATTATATAAATTTTTAATGGCAAAATCAAAGCCAAAATGTGTAAAGAAGAAAAAATTTTTTAAATCACCAATTTAATAATATTTTGTTTTTCGACCAATCAGATTTAAGCATTAAGAAAAATACTTTTATATTGTAATTATTTTATATTATAAATAGTAGATTTTAATAAAAATGCAATGATAACGGTATCATGACATTCTGATAATAAAATAACTCAAAACCATAAATGTCATTAATAATTTTATTAATAAACAATTATTAATGATAATAATATAAAGCAACTATTTCTGCTGAAATACTTAAGTAAACAAAGCCACTGAAAATGGTTAAGACTGAAGAGATCAGATTTATTAACAGAATAATAATATCGCAAATATTTATACTGAATCAGATCGAATTTCATTGCCCTTCTTCTAGCAGATACTTTCACAGAGATTATAATATAAAAGTATCACTGGACTGAAAAACAAATAAAACCACTTTGAATCTCGGAAAAGTCTGGCAGTCTTTCTGTGGGACTTTCGATTTCGTTACGTGGTTTGTTGATATAATCATTACTTTGGTTTTTCAGAAAAACAAGCGCGACGTTAGTAATTTCGATAAGCTTTTCACCAAGGAGCAACACCAGATGACCCCTACCGACAAGCTCTTCATCATGAACCTTGATCAAACGGAATTTTCCGGCTTTTCGTTCGTCAACCCCGAGTTCGTTGTGGAGGTATGACCGTCACCGCCGCCGCTGCTCTCCGAGGGATTTTAAGCATCGATGCTTAGGTTTTGGCAAAACTAGTCTTTTCAAATTGGTAATTGAGATCAAAACCTTTTCTATTGAGAATCTGGTTGATTGAGTTCAAATTTTCTATACCATTTCTCTTTGTTTTATTTAATTTTTATTCTATTTCAATTATTAAAATCTCCGCCGATGTGTATTGTAATATGACCAAATCAATATTTTTATCTCGATCTATTTGTTTGTTTTACTAAATAAAATAATTTGATTTCAACAAGGTCATTTTTATTGACTCATTCAAACAAAAAACGTTCAGATATTATTATTTTTAATTCACAGTAAACATTCTATTGTGTATTTATCTTGAATATATATATATATTGTATTCAATGAACAGAAAAAGTTGGCCTGGAATTTGCCTTGTCTGTTGAATTTTGGGATGTTGTCTTTGGCAGCTGTCAGTTGCACTGCCTGTCGGGACATTGTCACTTTTTATTATAAGTGATTATAAAGCGATGCAAATCCTCTATCATGTTTTGGTAACATTAAAGTGGGACAATTTGCAATTTGAAGGATTAGAGAGTTTAAATGGGTCGTTCCGAACCGCTTCATATCCAAAGGGCCATTAACTTTGACATATCCAACATGACGACAGCAAAGGCAATCGAACTGGCGAATTATCCATTGCAGTTCACAGAAACAGTCGATGTCAATTTAAGAGTAGATGGATATTTTTGGGCAAAAAACAGTTTTTATTTATTTTCCTTCGTATTAATTTCCTCAATTTACCCTCGGGTGGGTTTTCGAACTCAATTTTTACTGATAATAGGACACAATTAAGTCGATTTGGATCGTTCCAATTTTGTTTGTTTCTATGTTGAATTCATGACATTCGTCGATATTCATGACAGCTACTGAAGTATTGGGTTGTCCAGTATGAAAGGTCGTATTTTTATTTAAATTTTCACATTGAAATTGATTAATAACCAGCAATCGCGCATATTGTTTAAATACAGTCTGATACATTCAATTGTCCAGTCCAAACAATTCAATACTTTTTCAATTAAATGAATTTGTTTATATACATCAGATTATTTATCGTTGTCAATTCTAATTTAAAGTTTTGTGATTCATTTTGTTAAACTATGTAAGTGTTTTTTGCTTTATAATTCAGTTAGAATATTAGTTTAGTTTAATTTCCAGTATATTCGTCAAATTATGTGTGGTTTCGATTTAACACCTTTTGACAAAGGACATATTTATGTATTACGCGAACATGCGGAATGGACATATGAACAGATAGCCAGTACTCTTGATATTTACTGTCTGCTGCCAGTAAATATTGCCAGTGAAAAATCAATAATGATCTGCCACATGAAGGAAACCGTATCAAATATAAGAGACCGCGAAAAACAAATCAAATCATCAGGAAATTTCAAAATTTATTCAATTTGCAAAAGTCAAATAATAATGGAATATAATGGTTTATTTTTCACCCTTTTTAGGCATGGTAGATCAGCAAAGTCGCATGTGTATGTTGTACGAGTTTAAACAATGCATCCCAGACCTGTCATCTGTTTAAACACATGAATTGTTTTCTTTTCAATAAAACCTTCCTCGACCAAGGTTCCACTCAAATGAACAAAGTCCAGTTTTTAAAATCCAGAACCCCAGATTTTTATCAAATTGAAATAAATAAATTTTTATATCGTTGGCAAGAGTGCTTAAACAGTAATGGTAAATAAATAAATTGTATCTACCAGTTTTATATGACTTGTTTCATATACTACTAAAATACGAAATTTCCGCGTGTACGACCATTACAGGATTTTATTTTATACTTCACATAACTCACTGAGTTTGAGAACTTTTATAAATATTTATTTTTCGAATATACGCCTTTTATTAAATGAATACAAAATTTATTCAAATATATATTTTCATGAAACATGT
>JBBMKC010236910.1:0-21468 GCA_037834085.1 Bipalium vagum | reverse complement strand
CTCGGAAACTCACAATTGGATAGATCCCCAATTGTGAATCCAATATCAAACTCAGTTTTTATTTTTTCCAATTATAATTTTTTTGCTACCTTCACGTCAAGTAGGACGAAGGGGCGATTTTTCATTTTGAGGACTCTTTTAGCTAAGATCGCAAAGAGTATTATTAAACCTCCTTTTACCGGGTCTCATCTTAAAGTAATAATATTTATTCTGTTCAACGAAGATTGTACATTAAATCGTTTACAAATAAACATTTTTGAAATTTTAAAAAATAATTTTGATTTTTCTTAGTATCAGTTTTATTGTTACACGGTGCACTTATAATTTCCCTACCCTGTCGATTTAAAATACAAAATACCGTTAACGCAACCTTAATACTTAGTCGAACGTTACACACTATAAATCCGTCTGATTACGAGCCTTGTTAAGTTTTGCAAGAGTAACCAACTAAATAAACTTCCCTCACATCTATCAAAACCAAAACTTAACAATATTAACAAGTTTCAAAAATATGTAATAATTCATCTTTTATCACAAAAATTACAAGTGTCAGAAAAATATTTTCCATTACTATATTTCAAAAATTTAACCTTGGTGACACTTCAAAATTTAGCCAGAATGTTATGGTTTTATTAATCAACATTTCCTACCAACATTATCCATCTATTAGATCATGGTGGTCTTGCCTCTACAATAATAACAAAATTGGATTGGTATATTTCCTATTTATCATTTTACATAATAAAATTTAATTTTTTAAATTTATTTTTTCTTTTTAAATTCATTAAATTTAGATTATCAAAATATTTTCTTATAAAAATAAGTCTGTAATTTTACAAGTGTTAGTAATTAAAAATATATGCTGAATAATAAAAAATAATAACGCATTTGTGTAAAAATATTACTTTTTAAACGAAAAATCAAAAAATAAATATATATTAAAAATATTTAAATAGAAATAAGATGAGAATTTTACTTTTAATTGAATACCAGCTATAATTAATTTTACAAATTACAGAATAATCTACTAAATGAAAAGGTTTCTAAAACTTTACATATATATATATATATATAGTAATTCTGTTAAATTTAATTAATAACTTTTTAAATTTTTTATTATATATCCAAAAATGTAATTTAAAAATAAAAATAAATTTAAGCTTTATTATAATATGACCTTGATTTGTTTTACACAATCGTTTATATTTATTGACGTTAAAGAAAGTAATTTAATCATTATTTCTTTTCACTTAATTAAATGTCTTACTTTAATAATTTTATTTTGGAGGACGAAGTTAAGATCTATCAGGACGAAGGTGATAATGAAAGTATAGAAATACTTAATACAGAAAAATCTGATTTAGTAAATGAAGTAGAAGAAAAAGTATTGACAAATGATAATGTTTAGAGAAATTTATTTTTACGTTTTCAGTTCTTTAAAACAGATATTATGGATATAATAGAAAATAAAAATGGTAATTATGAATTATTAGAATAAAATTACAAATTACTTGAATTAATTTCTGAATATGATTGATAAATTTCCTCGATTATCCATTTCCGAAATGTACGATTATTGATCGTTGAGAAATAGAAAGAAAGTGATGTTAAATATTTCGTTAAACAATTCCTTTTATTATAAAAAATATTTTTTTATTATTCTTTCAATTTATGCGTTTAATTAATATGAGAACGAAAATTTTTATGATTATATTATTATATTTTCGTAATCAATCATATAAAAATTTGATTTAATTATATTTGAATATTTATATAATATATATTTTTTTATTTATTTATAAGAATATGATTAAATGAAAATGATTATTTATTACTTGTGAATTCTTTAGATATTTTCCATATATGAAACATTTATATTTTAAACTTTTATTTATATCGTTTATCTTTATTTTTATTATTACAATATAATTTTACAATGTTAATATGTTAAATTCTTTTCGAAAGTAATAATAACTGAAGTAATACAACCAATGTACAGGATTTAAACTTCAATTTCAAACCTTTAAAAAATTAGGGCAGGTAAAATCAAAAAGGTAAAGATGTTGAATACTATTTATTAAAAGCAACACATTTCTTTTAACATATTTCTAAAGAAACAATCGTCTTCTGAAATTGTTACGTTATCTTATTTTGGAGCTTGTACAATACATGTTCTACCATATTTCCAAATATAATTAAATTGAAGCCTACATCGTCAATAAAAAATATGTTGCATTTACTTTTGTTCGCCAACAGGTCTTGGAAATCGGAAGTATAGTTTAATCTCTGTTGCATTATTTCTATTGAAATACTGCGAATTGCGAGTATCTTTATTCTTTTCAAAGATTAATGAAATCCACTAAGCCAATATCAATAGTTGTATGTTACAAAGATACCTGGGATTTCTCAAATACTAATTTGCTTAAACTTTTCAGGCTGATGTCTTATTTCTTATCAGTCTTGTCCCTAATAAATTGTTTAATCTCGGCATTAGTTTTGGCAAACCTTTAGCCTCCTCTTGGCAATTTTTCTACATAATCATCTTTTTATAAGTTTTCAGAATGCTATTGACTTGGGTACGGCAAATGTGACAGTTTTAATGAGCTACCGTCATTATAATTGGCTATGATAAGTCATCACAAACTCGGTTCTCATATTTGCCATATTTAGCATCTATTTTATAAAATTACTTTGAAAAGTTAGAGGTATTAGATTTTACTTTTTAATGATTATATACTTTAAATATTCACACAAATAAAAGAATAATATAACCCATTTAAAACATTTTAACAAATCAAGAATTTTTAAAGGTTTGAACTTGAAGTGTAAACTCTATATATTTTATTCATTTACTGATTGATAAAATTGTTTCTTTGGCCAAATCTAAGATATATTTCAAAAAATTATTTTTAATATTTTAATCTTACCTTTTGTTCCTATTGGTTACGCAAGATTGTTAGTACTTGAATTTAGCCCCAATTTCGTGGATTAAAATGTTTAAAATAATAGAAAAATGATAACATGGAATCCATGAAACCTCTCATTTCTGTTTCACAATTATGATATGCTCTGATTCTTGTTATCTTTCATTTTTTTCTATCCCCTTTTACCTTCAGTGAACGCAAATCATGGATGTTTACTAATATTTTATATGAGGTCTAACAATATGAAGTTGTAATTTATGTTGTTTATCTGAAGTAATCTTTCAATTACTTATAAGTAAAAATCTGAAAAGTGTATACCGGTTTTATGTGTTGCAGTTTAGATGAGTAAACTTTTACACGAAAAATGCTCTTTTAGTGAAACCTTACTTTTCATGTTGAAATTGAAGAAAAATGCTATGAATGCAAATAAAATCCTTGTAAAGGCTTATGACAACCGTACTTTATCTGAAAGAACCGATTGATAATGATTTCATCCATTCAACCCTGGAGATTTTGATGTGAATGACAACAAACATGGAAGACCACCAATATGTCTGAAGATGAACTGCAAGCGTTATTAAACAAAGATGATGTGCATACACACACATTGACTGCTTTACTGAAAATAACTCAACAAGCAATTTCTATCTGCTAAGTTATAAGGAAAAGATTTGGAAGGAAGAAAATTGATGAAAAGTCAAACAGCAAAAAAACTACCTTTGGCATGGTCACTGAAACTAAAAGAGAGCCTTTGACGAAAATGAAAAAGAGATTTTGATATATTTTAGTTATTGAAACCTATTCTTCTATTTACCATAGCAGAATAAAGAAAAAAAATCTTAATTACGACTTATAGGTCATTTGTTTCTTAACACAATTGTGCCAATATTAAATATTTCATTGTAATCAGAAATAAACTCATGATACTATCATAAAAGAGTAAATTATTAAATAGTTTCAGAACGTTTGACTTGAAAAACCCCCTTGTATTCAACAATTTAAAGCCATATTTGAGAATATTCATCAAAAGGAATATACAGATTTCGATGCAACAAGGGTGGACTAAGGCATAGAAAACAGGTGGAAATAAAGTAGATATTAAAAGTATATCTTTATGAATAAAATATTCACTGAAAAAGACTTTTATGTGAAACTAAATTAATACAAGAACAGGCAGGGTGTTAAAAGGTACTCGAAATTCAAAGATTGTTAATAGATGAAACATCCTTCAAAAATAATCTTCAATTGTTGGAGGATTTAACAGTTATTTAAATGAAAAATCATGTAAAAGAGATGAATATACTGTATCTGGTAGATTACATCTAACCCGTTATCAACTCAGATTACTTTGGTAATATAATCAGTTAAGTCAAGACCATTCGACTCAGGCCACCACTCAGAATAAGTTTTACAATCAAATCTTATATTTATTGGGTTAAATATCAGAAATATTATTTATATTTGTATTAATTGGATGTCAAATTAAAATTATTATTATTATTATTATTGAATTTTTAAGTTTTGTTTAAATTTTAATTTTTTAGCGTGTTTTGTGTCAAATTTAAAAACTTATCTCCTTTTCAAATTTTCTAACAATCAACTTATTATTTTTAATATTTTTTAAAATAAAAATATTATTTCTAAAAAATATTTATTTCATTTTTTAATATGACTACTAAAATGAAACTAAAGATTGAAGTTCGAAGTTTAAAAATTATTTTATTTGGTTTGATGATTATTATACAGGGTATCCCAAAAGAAGCTTTACTACTTTGAATCAATTTTGTCTCGTATAATACGTGATAATTTGTATTATAAATTCTAAAGGATTATCCAAATAATCAGACCATCAATTCATGCTGAAATTATTGTAATTGGTTGTTAGACAGATCTATTGAGAATTTTGCTTTTGTTGCAATAAATCATTATGATCGATGAAGCTCACTCCACTTGAGTGGAACAGTGATTAACAGAACAGTTTTATGAATTTGGGCAACCCAACAACCATGTTTTGAAGACGGAGCATTACATTCACCAAAGTAACTGCATGGTATGAAATATAGTCAAGAGATGTGATTGGTTCATACTTTTTCGAAGATCCTGAAAGTAAAATAGTTACGGTGAATGATGAGCAATATTGACACATGATCGAAATATTCTTCCAGCTCTATCTGATTGATTTTAATATTGAGAATATTTACTGTCATCAAGATGGCGCCACATCCAATACATATATCAAAGCAGTTGCATTTTTGTAAGAAAATTTGTCTTCTCATTTAATCTCTCGTTTTGGTTATTTATAGTAGAATAGTCTCCGGATTTGATGGCTCCTAATTATTTCTTATGAGATTATCTTAAAGATAAAATTTATCTTAATCGCCCAATAACAATTACACAATTGAAACAACATTTCTGCATAAATCGCCATGATTTCAAAGGACGAGAATGTTATGTTAAGTCATAAAAAGATCTTATTTGACTTTCATTTGAATGATCCTATTTAAATAGTGAATTTTTGTAATGTCTGTATTTACAAAAAGAATAAATAAAATTATTTGGGTTTTTAATTTCTTTGTACCGAGCAAAAACGATTTAAATTAGTAAAGTTTCAGTTGGAACGACCTATATTAGAAATAATAATAATTCTAAAGAATATGTCTTGTTAAAATTGATCATTTGGGCATTATATTTATATTTGATTAATTAAAAATTCATAATAGAATCACTGATGAGCACTTTAATGATCCCAAGGAAACAGATAAACCAACATTAAGAGAAAAAAGTGCAACATTTGTAGGTTGTGTTTCTTTCAATTTCACTTTAGTCTTTTGCGTATCTACAAAAATAACTTTATTTTTCGTACTATGTTGAATCTACGTAATATAATTAATTTATAGTTGAGGACTGTTTTAGTTTTATTTGCATTTCTTAATATTATCTTCGATATTTTTATTGAATTAGGATAAAATCTCTGAAAATTAATATCAATGTTTAATTGTTTTAATAAGTCGATGATATCGAATGTAATCGCAATAAATTCAATTTTTAATATTTTTTTCTAATGAAGAAAAACTGCAAATTGTTTTACTGAAACTTGAGGTAGAATCAGTTACAATAGTCGGGCGGCATTCAGAACACTTGAAATGGAAAAGATACTTACGGCGAAGACAATGCGGATGATATTTGCAAAATTTAAAAAGTATTTTTAATCTTTGGAAGTCTGGAAACTACCATTTGAAGATGAAAAATTATGGGAAATATCAAGTTTATGAAGGGGCGCCTGAGACATCAATTAGAAGTTTGATAAAAATTATTACCTTCACACCATGTATAAGGAAAAGATCCTCAGCTTTATCCGTACAAAATCTACATTATCCATAGATTAAATGACGAAAACTGCTACAAGAATTGCACCGCCCGGAAGTCTAATTATTGATATCGACAATAATCCATTTGGCCTTCAAAACCTGATTTACGCTGATGAATAAACATTTTACATGTATATAGAAGAAAACCAAAAGATATCCAAGACCTGAAAGATATTATTCATATGGAGGGAGCTAAAAAAAATGTCAAAATGTTATGAATGACTTTTATAATCGCTTACATAAATGTATTAAAGTTAAATGTTACTGTGTCAAAAATTTAAGATCTTCCGTTGAATATATTTTAAAATTCTATACTTACTTTTACACACCATGTATATCAGATAAATGGAAAATTAGTCGGGGGAACTAGCTCAGCAGTCAGAGCGCTCCATACGCATATGAAAGGTCGAATCCCGTTATTTTCGATTAATTTTCAACTAACAATGTATATATTGAATTTCCAGATTCTTTTTTACTAATTATTATTAAAGGAATTTAATAATCATCTTTTTACAAATTCTTGAATAATTTAAAGGTACAAAAATAAATCAGTTAAATATGATCCAACATTTTCCATTTATTAACGCATAAGTGTATATCTTTCCCACAGATTTCTACTTCTTCCAAGAAACAGCAAAATTAATGAAGGGTGAATAACCATTATATAGAGGAATAGTTTGGCCATTCCCGAGGGGTGTCGTTAAAAAGAGGTTTAACTTTAATAAAATGATCATATTTCAAAAAACCATGTGCCAAAAAGCTTACTTTTATCATTTAACTTTCTTTGTTAATAATAGGTAACAAAGAAGGTTCGCGTGGTTTTTGTACACCTATAAGCTTTTATTAACGATGGATAAATGTTCTTATACAAATTTGAAAAAGAGGGTATAATGTTACATGGAATATTTTAATTCGCTTTTCGCAGAATTAGTTTTTTTTATCAGTGTCAGCCAGACGTAGAGCACTTTTTAATCTCTCGATTTAATCGTAGTTATTAGAACATGTTTACTGTATGCGTTTAAGCTCGAATCCAAGACAAATTCATTGAATATTCCTTGCATTTGGAGAAGATTTATTAAAGGAAAAAGTAGAGAATGGTTCTCCAGGTATCTCAAGATCGACGAGTCGTTTGAAGATACACAAGGTTTCTGAAAACCAACGGAGATTATTGACTAAAATCTGTAGCAAAAACTTGAAGTTGATTCGAGCTTTACTTGTATATTTAGTCCGTGAAACTAATAAGCACTTGAGAATTAGCAAGTTGGTCCTGGACACATTGACAAAAGAAAACAACTTGCAAAGAATTTGTGACTTGAAGATGTTGTGTACTTCTCATCAGAAGAATCACGAAGTCACGATATTCCTGGATTACATGGTTACTTCTGATGAGAAATTTTTTTATATAATATATAAAATAAAATAAAATAATAAAATAATGTATAAAATATAAAATGAATAGGTTTAAATATATATATAAATTTTTTAAAAATTATTTTTCAAGTAAAAATTTAATTTTTTATAAATATATTTATTAAATTTTAAAATAATAAAAAAGAATTCCATTTTAATTAATATTTATTTTTTATAACTTTCTCTACAAACCCAAATTGAAATATATTTTAATAATAATTAAAATTAATCAATTCCTAATATTTTATTTTATCAAAATTTTAACCAGAACAACATTGATTGATTTTATTTTCACTAAAACAAATTAATTTAATTAAATATTAAACACAAATTTAAGAAATAATAATTAATAATTATTAATTATAATTATATAAAAAATAAAAAATTGTTTTTTAAATGTCCAACATTATTTTCAATCGATTAATATTAACCCAAAAAAAAAATATAATATAATATAATTCATGTTTGAAAAAATATTTTCCATTTTTATTTATTATAAATTTTGCTTTTAAATGTAAAATTGCTCAACAAATGTTAATATTTAAAACAAAAAAAACAATAATTATATATATAATTATTAATCTATTAATTAAATAGTTATATTTTAATATATTATCATATTAAAACCGTTTTTTCTCATTCCTATTATCGAAATATATTGACGTGTTTAAATTAATCATTAATGTTGATAATATAAATAAAAATATTTGACTTGTAATCCATAATAATTATTTAACATCGATATTGTTCATTGTCTTGAACGTTTTCCATCGATTTTCAGTCCCAGAAGATGCAAACTTTGAATCCGTGAGCCAACAGAGCTGTTTACAGATGGTGAACGGCGATAAAAGTAAAGTAAGCTCGTTTACATTGATGCTGCGTCGTAACATTGCTGAAAAGATTGAAATTTAAATGTACAAAATCAACTGTGTACGAAACTGCTCATTGGAAAATGGGAAATCGATTAATCAATTATTGAGCATAGAATTCGTACAATAACAATATTATTGTCAATTTTTCCTATAAAAGACCGTGCGGCTAGCCATGTGTCAATTATCAAGGATAGTTATTAGTCGTTATGCACAGCGCCGCTCATTAATTCGAGCGTCCACCTCATGATACGGAGCTCGATCAATATATTAATATTTTCATATTAAACTTGAACAACAAGTAGAAACCCAGTGGCTTTTTCTTTTGCTGCCTATTGACTGACAGCTCCTACAACGAATTGGAGAATTTCAGTTTTGTTTTCTTGGAATTTTTCTGAAATTTTTCTGAAATTTTTCTGAAAATTTCTCGCAACATTCCCAAATGATGATGATGATGATGATGATGATGATAATAATAATAATGTTACGATGATATTACGAGAAATTGTGATTTGGAATTGTATTTTGTGAAAATTCCCTTTTCACTTTGCAATTTTTGTTTGGGTCAATCATTTGGAAAACGAGATCGGTTTTCAACGTGTCAGTACGCAGATTTTAGTCGTTGAGAAGGGTTTGAGAAACGTTCAGCGTTTGGTTCTTGGGTGTGATAAAAAGGGAAATCTGTGATAAGTTATTTTCATGGAAAATTATTTTAAAGTTGAAACTGGTGTAAAACTCATTAGTAAAAGTGAAAATAATAAAATAATAATAATAATATTATTATTATTATTATTATTATTATTATCATTTTTTATTAAACCTTGGTATCTTTAGAAAATATCTTTAAATGTTAAGATCGTTAATTTATTAAATATTAAAAAAATACTTATTTCATACTATATTTAAAAGAAAAAACTTTTAATTACATTTTCTAAATATAGATAAATATAATATTTCTTAGCAATATTAGCCATTTTATACTATATAGAAATCAACGTGATTATAAAATCTATAATATTACCTATATATAAATGATAATGATGTTTGGGGTAATAAAATTCCAGAATAACTATCAAATGAATGCTTTTTTATCTTTTTCAAGGTCGGGTGATAATTTTGAAGCACAATACAGTTATTATTTTTGAAAATTCTAATATTAATAAAGTCCTAAATTATAAATGTAAAAAGGGTTTTAAAATTAAAAATTCCTAATGCATGATTATCATCCTTATAATAATAATAATAATAATAATAATAATAATAATAATAATAATAATAATAATAATAATAATAATAATAATAATAATCAAAATGAAAATAATTAAGGATAATATATTTCGAATATCTTTAATTTTTATAGAATATTAAAATATTGTAATATTATATATAGGAAATAAAATATGTGACAGAAAAAATATTCCATGGTAAAATAAGAAATTTTATAGAAGTATAAAAAAGTTATTCAAAACACGAAATCTTTTTGATAACCTAAAGGTTTTTTCATAAAAAGTTTAAATGCTGATAGGAGAAGTCAGTGCAAATGCCCTTTTGTCTTCAAAATTGATTCTTGTCTTTTATACCATAGGAAAACAATAAAAGCACCTCTTCAAACCTCACATGTGTAGAGATTTTATAATATTTTTTTACAAATGCGTATTTTCTTTTGTATAATTTTTTATTACATTTTTATCCATTTTACACAATCAATATTATTTGATTTAAAATTCATCATAAATTAAAATTCGAAAATGAACTAAATTTAATGAAATAATAATAAACCGATGAATATAAACAAAAAAATCAAAAATAATTAATAAACATTACTCACATTGTAAATCAATTTGATGTAAAATTTAAACAATAAATAAAGTTTAATATTTTCAATATTCACATTGTTTTATTTTATTTCCAATGAATCAAAGTAATGATAATAAATGGAAAAAAAATACAAAATTATAATGGAAACAAAACTTAAAGACATTCAATACAGATTTAATGACCCCATACCGAAGCTCTCTCCCTGTTCCGTTTCACACGTCAAGCGGCATCATCTACGGAAAATCAGAGAAAATGAAGCTCAACTCATTATATTTAATAATTTAAATTATTATAATTTAATGATGTTGGAACTAGAAATCCAAATATTCCAATTAAACTTCGTTATTAACTTATTCAAATTCACCTGCCTGGCATAGGGTTTCGCAAGCGTTAATTTTGCGATCAAATTTTATCTTTTTAATTGAATTTTGGAACCGAACTTTTATTGTTTATCTGATGTAATATTCACGATGACGGAAAATGTTTTTGAGAAATAAAAATAATTTGTTTTTAAATTAACAAAAAAATAATCAATTTTTATCGGGAACATTCCAAATAAGCTTGTGAAGATTCTCTATTCCCAATGGAAAACCTCGGTTGAGAGAGTCACTTATGGTATCAAGAGTAAAAAAAAGAGAGGAAATTGAGTAAAGAATTAAAAAGATGAATTGTAAGCTTTTTGCTTTTTAAAGGTTTTTTCAAGCAAATAATCTTTCTAGATTAATTGTTTGAATTGTTTTTTCCTTTGTTATATACAGAAGATGTCAGTACCAAGGAAAAAGTAAATGAGGAATAAAATTGACAAAAATGATATTAATAATGACAAATAACACAATTTCCCTGTATTCTGTTCTCGAAAGGATTTCCTTTAACAGATAACATTAACTCAATTATTCGTTGTAAAGGATAGGATTGCAGTTTGCAACTCTTTGGAAGTAAAACGGAACCATTTTTTCATATATTCTATTTTCTGATTCAATTAGATTTTTCAATTTTTGGCAATGCAAAGCCTTTACCATAAGAGTACCTAAATAATTAAATTTCTTTGGCGCTTGATTCTACTAATTACAGCTTTAGAGGAATTTGCATTGTCATAATAACACGGAATTAAATCAATTTTCAAATCTAGATTCACGCCTAAATTTAAAATATTTTTCATTAGTTCTTCATTTAAACAAAGTCTACTTTTATTCAGTTTCTAAATCTATATATAAATTTAAATGAAATATTTTCATACAAAATTGACAGACAAGTATATCTCCTCGGCTGTGATACCTTCGGTATTTAAGTATCATATCTTATTCTTAATTTTTTCTCATGTTTTATAAAAGGTGGACAAACAACAAGTTTATTTCTGGGTTTGGATAAAACCGATATATACAATAATGTAGGCTGTCCCAAAAATTTCGCTTTTGGTTTAGTTGTATTTCAAATATAAAAGCGAACTATTTTTTGACAGCCCTCATCCCAAAATTGTTTGAAGAGAATTTTTGTACAATAATTTATACAGTCAGTCTTTTTCCAGACCGGTCTGGTTGTTGGACGCAGATCTTATATAAGATATGACATTGTTCTCCGTTAATCGCCTAAGCCCTCTTGATGTTGGTCTTTCAAAATAACAGCTTTCCTCTAAGCACATGTTTTAATGACCTGTGTAAAATGAGCACTTTGATTAATCTAGATTTTTAAAATGTAATGGAAATATTCATTCAATTCACATCATTTTTATAAGCTGAATTAAAACTATTTTTAATCAATAAACTTGGAATCTTCCATCTGCATTGATTGATTCCTTTAATGAAGTTGTACGTACCTTAAGCAAGAATATTCTTTTTTTGTTGCTTATTATTCCATGAATCCAATATTGTTTGAGGAGACATATTCACAGCAATTATTGCTTGGCGTTTATTAACCTCGGATATCTGATCTCCATCTCAAAGATGTATTTGGTTGCCTTGGAAATAATTACGGCTATAAATCTTTAATTTTAAACAAACAACTCAGATAAAAAAAAATATTTAAAATATGAAGCGTCAGAATTAATTTAATTTTGCCAAAGAGATGCAAGTTTATTTATGTTGGTAGCATTGAATTCCACATTTCTGATACCAATGAAGTCGCTGAAGGTTTGTTCATATCTCTTTGCTTTTTGAAACTCTTTTCACAAAAAGCTCTCAAAATACTTGAATAAATTGTAATCGATAGACGATAGATCTGTTGAATATGCCGGGTGGCGCACAGTTTCATAGCTCACCTCATGACGGTCTTGTTACATGATTAGTGAAGCGCACGGTCTTGCTTTGTCGTTGATGAGAATTAGTTCTTTTCTATATACAATGCTTGACACATAAGCAGAGGTTTTTGGTGCTTCTCGTCAATTTGACACAGTCAAAATTGTAGCGCCCGGATTCAAAACCTTGTGATAGATGAGACACACTGCAGATAAGTTTTAGCTTTGGAAAGTGTTGTGGAAGCTGTTCTCAATCCAATCACTAAGTCAAGTGTCGGCGGTTGTGATAGAATATCCACTTTTCATCACGTCAAAATATGGTTGAGAAATGAGACAATATTTCAAAATGGCGATTTTTTGATTTTTGTTCAAAATCCATTTTCTAATAGCTTTAACGACTTTTCAATGCACTTCGAATTATTAGATATCGCTGTTTTGCTTACTTTAACATTATACGCAAGCTATTTAACAGTAGTCCATTGGTTTACTTCAACTAAAGCCTTCAAATTGTCTTGGTTAACTGCCGAATGGCGATCGAAACCTTTTCCTTTTCAGATCTATCGTCACCTGCACGAAATTTCTGCAAAAAAAACTAAAAAGTGCATTCAATAGTAAATCGACAAACTGCTTCAGATCTATTTCGTTCAAGTTTAAAATGGAACAAGAACGTTGCTCTATTTTGCATTGTATCCATCTTTTATTTATCGTTCTAAAATACATGAAAAAATAATTTTCAGATTAAACTATGTATATATTGAAACAGAGATAAAAACGCGTTATTATATATTTAAAATGAAACATTATTCGTGTTATGTCTGTTCCAAGAGGAAAATATCTGTCTTCAATCACACCTCCATCCAGGTTTGCAGAAAGTTCTTCCTCTGTGGAATTTTGAAGTAATTCTTCATTATGTACTGGTTCTAATTTATAAAGCCATAAATGCAGAACTTTATCTCCAGCAGCTTGATCGTGTTTATGATGCACTTAAGTTAGACTATTCTGTCCTCCTTCGTCAAAAGCGAGCATTATTTCACCAGGAAAATGCCAAGCCACGCACTGTTCGGATATTCCAAGAAAAATTTGAAAACCCGGAAGGAGTTAAGATCTTACCTCATCCTGTCTACAGTCCTGTTGCTGCACCACATTATGCAACACTTCCTCAGAGGACGCCGATTTGAATCTGGAGCTTAAATTGAGGTGACATAAAGAGTTTTTCGAATCAAAAAAAGAAAATGGTACTTTGACCAGATAAGAATTCTAGTAGATAGGTGGCATAAAATCATTGAAGGTGATGGAATTTATTCTGAACAGTAGTGTTATTGTTGTAAATAAATATCAGGTAACGAACTAAGTTTTTTCGTTTTTTAATTAAAAACTAAACTAAGACTGAAGTTAAATTTAATTCATTAATCATAAGACATTATTAAACAATTTATCATCCAGATATTCCCTATCTTTTTCTATTACTGCCTCCTATCTATTTAGAAGTTTGTTGATCCCAGTATTAAAGAAATCTCGATCTTTTGAATGAAAGAAAGAAAGAACTTCATTCTTTATACCTCCGGAACTCTTAAAATTTTTACCTATCAAATGATTCTGTAATACCCGGAACAAAAAATCGGATGGAGCGATATTGGGACTATATGACGGATGTTCCATTAGAGCCCAGTTCAATTCCTGAATAACCTTCAATATCTTCATTGATTTGTGAGGCTTTGCATTATCTTGGTGGAAAATTACTTGTTTTCGGTTTATCAAACTGCTCCGGTTTTCCTTCATAATGGCATGAACTCTTCTTAGCATGTCGCAATATACATCAGAATTAATGGTTTCCCCGGATTTGAGAAACTCCTGAAAAATAATTCCACGAGAATCCCATCAAATGTATAAAAGAACCTTATTTCGTGTAAGGTTCGTTTTTTAATTTTTGCGGAGGCTCTCCTTTCAACGACCACGATCTTCGTCTGGTTATGTTGTCATGATAGATCCACTTTTCATCGCAAGTGATTATCCGATCGAGAAAAGGATCATTTCGGTTTCTTTCGAGAAGTCTTGAACAAATTTCAATGCGATTCAACTTGTTTTTCTTAGCTAGTTGGCGGGTAATCCATTTTTCGAGTTTACAAGTGAATCCTAATGCTCTTAGTCGGTTTCTTGTGGCTATATCGCTTATATTTAACTCAGAAAAATAGCACTAATTGATCTGTCTTGTTCAAGAAGGTCTATAATTTGATAATCCTCAAAATCTTTTGGACTTCCAGACCTCTCTTTGTCTTCCAATGAAAAATCACTACTATTGAATTTTTTGAACCAATTTTGCACTGTTCGCAGTTGCATTGATCCTTCACCAAGCACCTCGTTAAGTTTTGAGACAGTTTCATTTGTGCTTTTGGTATTTTTCCATTCGTAATAAATAATTGCTCGAATATTTGATTTATCCAGCGAAATTTTGGAGCACCTATTCCAGAGGATAATTTTTGGCTATCAAAGGCATTCTAAAGGTTCAGGATTCTTCTCATTGATTTTTCCATCTGTTTTTAATTTGTTTTTTCTTCATCCAACACATTATTTTCCTTTTGATATTAAAATAATCATCATAATTATAATTATTATTAAACATTAAATGTCTTAGGCCATTGTAATTCTGAGATAACAACTTTTAAGGATTACTTGAAAGTGTATCCGAAAAAGAAATGTATGTTGAATATTGAAGCTTTAAAGCGTTTATGATACGGTCAGTGTCTCTCACGAACCTTACGAACCATTACAGGTAATCAATCCTTACACTTACACTTGATTATGTCAATAAAAATATTTGCTAGACTAAATTAACAGAGACTTCAAGACAAATATGAGACATTTGACGTTATTGGTGAGATCAATAAAATTAGGTTTACGTAAGCTCTTGGATGCCATTCTATGATGAAAGAAACGCAGAACAAGAAAAAGTGCGTATCCTTATATTTCCATTGTCATGCTTCCAATTATTCTTTGATTTTACCTTTTGCTTTCTTTTACTTTTTTAGGTAAGTAAGTCAAAACCATTTCATATACAAAATTCTAATCAAATAAAATGTGCGAGACTAAATGTATAACATCTTTTTCGTAAGATAAAAATATTTGGTACTTGTACTTTAATGCACCGCAAAACGTACATCGGTTACTATTTCTACAGAGTCGCGCATTGTGAAGTATCCCTCGTTCTTGAACGAATCACAAACAGATTTCTTTGTACCCTGCCAATGGAGATAAATGTAAAACATTCTTAATTTAAACAATCACAAATTCGTGTCTTAAAAGCAAAATTGTAAAGAGTTTGATAGAGGTAAATTGGGGTGAATTAAAGCACAAGTACTAACAATATTAATAAATTTTTAGGTCTGTAGAAAAACTCAAAGTTGAACAGGACTCTATCCAGGAAAGAATGAATGATAAATATTCTTTAGATTGGTAGAATAGAATAAAGATATTGAAAGAATGTGCCTTATTTGTCATTTAAAACAAATTTCAGTTATTTTTATATTATTTTTTTCATCTTTTAACTCAATTAAATATTTTAGTATTTTATTAAAAATTAAACTAATCGTTAAAAATAATTATTCAATACTATTGACATTATTAATAATTAATTAATTAATCAATTAATCATCAAAAAATATATTTTCACTTAAATTTTATTAATATTTTCAACTAATAATTTTTTTTAAAATTAATATTTATACAAAATTATCTACTGATTAATAGTAAGTAAATAATAATAAACAAATTATTTATTTTTGAGTAAAAATATCTATAATACACTTAATAAAAAATAGATGTTCGATAAATAAATTTTATGGTAATGAAAAATAATAAAATAAAATAAAATTACATTTTTTAACAGAATTAATAAATAACAAAATTTCTTTTTCTTTAAAAAATTAATTTTTTTTCCTGGGATTTAATATTATTTTATTTAATAAAATTTAAATAAATAACTTTTATTAAAATTTCCGGATTTTAATTGAAATTATTTTTAACTAATTTAATTTAATTATTATCATATGATACAATTTCGATTTATTAAATAATTTATTTGTATAATTTTTTCACTATTTTAATATTTTTCCGTTTGTTTTTATTTAACTCAAAAATTGTTTTTCTAAATAAAGACATAATATTTTATTAATTATTATTTGTAATTGTTAAATATTTTGTTCATAAATCAAAACTCACTGATTTACGTAATGATAATACGTTGCATATTTGCACGGATAGTATTAATGATAATTATTCAAATGATAATGTATTATAATAATGAAAGTCAAATTATTTTCTTAGGCAACGTAAAATTTTCATTTCGGATTAAATATTCTGAACTCCATATTTGACATGAGACATGGAGCTCCTTGATGTTGCTATAGATTACAATTTAATTTAACAAAGTGAGGGATATCGGTCCTGGATAACCCGTGGGGATGGTAACGAGCAGCGAGGCTGAATCGAGGACATTATAAAAATTAATATCAAATTCATTGTTGAATGCATTTAGATAATGAAAACGAAAAGACATATTAACGATTTTACAATTAACCATTATGGGAATAATTCGATTTTTCAGATTAATTTGGAAAAACGATCACGAAAAGCAGCTCACCAACATTCTCCTAAGATATATTAATAATGTTATTATTATTATTATCATCATCATCATTATTATTATTATTATTTGGTACTGATATTTCATTGCTCGGAGCAATATTTCCAAAATTGTTTCTAAATAAATTAAAAGGGATCACTTAGAAATAAATAAAAAATCATTTCGATAAATCATGGGGGAAAATATTTTAAATATTTTTTTTAAAATGATGAAAAAATATTATGTTGTTTAATTTAGATTATTTTTTGTTTTAATTCATATTTTTAATAATAGTCAGTAGAGTCGTTTTGGGATAATTTTTGTTTAAATTGATTTTTATTGTTATTATTTTCCTTTCGTTAGAATGAAAATTATTGACAGCGTTTCACAATGCCTTTCCATCAGAAAGTCTGTGTGAATTTTTATTTATTTATTCGATGGTAATCGTTGCTCTCAAAACCCTATCGATGAAATTAGGCTAAATATATATATAAATATACTGTTTCTTTACAATTATAATTGTGGAAGAGCTCCTTCAGAGTCTCAAGGTTCTTGGTGCAAGTATATCTATAAAGATACATTTCCTCAACTCACATTTGGACTACTTTCCTGACAACTGTGGTGACATGAGCGAAGAACAAGGAGAGCGATTTCATCAAGACATTAGTGTTATGGAAGAAAGGTATCAGGGCCGCTGGGATGTGAACATGCTTGCCGACTATTGTTGGTGCCTCAAACGAGATGATTCTGTGCACAACACAATCGAAAGTCGTTGAAGAAGCCCTTTCTTCCACCGTGTAATCTATAATAAATTATTATTGTTACTTTGCAGATTTTTTGACAATTATAAACAGTATTGTACATATAATCCTTGTGTTTTTATCTAATAATACATAAAATTTCAAATTGTTGTATCATAAAAACTAGACGTGACTGAGACAAACGTATTATTGATTTGAACTTAGCGCAAAATTTCCTTTAAAAACCTGCTTATACGTTCAAACCGCATAAAAAAGTTTTCAAATGCAGACCAGTGTCATCGATGTAGTGAAAATGTTTGTTTAAAATAAATAAGAGTTTATGAAGTCAACGGTTCCTCGTTTAAGTTAAAATGTTTAATGTTTAAGGTTGAACATTTCTTTCATTGACTTTCTTTTTTATTATATTTCAGTATCTTTATAAAATGTTTATAATATATGACTGGAGAATATAGGGGATGTGGTAAAACTTCCCAGTCTAGCTGCCTTATTTTTTCTTTGGTTAATTTTGCTGCATGAGGTCTTGCGTCATAATGTTGCAATATTACCCCTTTTCTGTTTGATTAACCAAGCCTGGTCGTTTTACGAACAATTGGTTTCGTAATCTATCCAATTGTTGGGAATACAATTCATCCGTAACTGTTTCTCCTGATTTCAATAGTTTAAAATGAATTATGCCACCACAGTCCCACCAAGCGTACAATAATACCTTCTTTAGGGATGGTTTCAGAATTGGTACGGCTAATTGATTTGGAGAAAACCATTGCTTGGTGCGCTTCTTCTTGTTGAACAAGACCCATTTCTCGTCACCAGTCACAATCCTTCTTAAAAACAGATCATTTCTTTGTCTGCACAAAAGAGATGTTCAAATTGTACGCCTTTGATCTTTATTCATCTCCGACAATAGATGTGGGACCCATATACCCTGCCTGTAAACCTTCCCGATTTCTTTAAAATGACTTTGAACTGTTGAACAAGTAGCTTGAAGAGTTTTTGCTATTTCCTGGTTATTCATTTTGGGATTTGTTTCCACCAGTGCTCTTAGAGTGTCTTTATCAAACCCTGTCGGGCGTTCAGTTCGAGCGCTATCAGGCAAGCCAAAATCACCATTTGAAAATTTTCGAAACCTTTCGGTCACCAATTAGTCATATTGGCATACATTAGCATCTACATTTTTTCTCTTCTTACCAGTTTGAGAGCTCTTTGTACGGTGAATTTTGACAAATCATGTCCAATGTTTAAAAACTGATCAGTATTAAGCCTTTTCGGGCAAACGAAATAAATTATGTTCTAGACAGACAAACTAATTGGACTCAGTCGTTTGCATGGCCTATTGACTTGCAAAATTTGTGGTTTTTTGACAGCTAAGTGGGTTCCCCTGGAAAATGCTAGAAAGATCTATAAAGAGCCAGGTGAAAAGAAATAAATAGAAAAGTTAACCATATTTATAAAAAAAGAAAATGGTAATAGAGATACAATTATGATATTAACTTTGAATAGTTTTAAAGAACAGGGTATCAAATATATGATTGCCAAGTACATCACAGAAAAACAGCTTTTTCGACATAAGAAGGCCACGTTTTCTTTAGAAGAATGTCTTTCAAGATACCTTTTCGGTGGCCCAGGAACTTTAGAAGAGTTGATGACGAAGATTTTAGGTGGTCTAATATACACAATGGTCTATTTAGATGACATTTTTGTACAAAAAACATGGAAGATCATCGAAAGATACTAAATGAAGTTATAAAGAAAATAAAAGAGAGAGAATCTTCGAGAGAATCTGAAGAAATGTCATCTATTGACAACAGAGATGAAATTCCTAAGTCATATAATCATCAAACAGGGAACCAGATTAGACCCAGTGAAACTTGAAGCAATCAAGACTTTCAAAAGGCCAAAGTGTATTTAAAATTTAAGAAGCTTCCACGATCTGTGATTACTATTGAAAATTTATATACGAATATGGAAAAAAACTTTGTGTTCGAACAATTGTGTGAAAAGAATGACAAGTGACTCCTCAAGACTGGATCGTGTAATGTAGTCTTACAATAATTAAAAGAAGCCTTAACAAAAACTCAAATGCGAGCTTTTCCAGATAATAAAAGAACAGTTTTTAGATACTGATACCAGCTTTGAAGTGATTGGAACCGTATTGGATAGGAGAGAGTGATTGCCAATGATTCGCATGCGATGAATAACCATGAAAAAGGGTATGGCATTACAAGAAAGGAGTTATAGACAATGCTATTTTTACAATAATTTCAAGCTCTATCTACATCGAAAAATATTTCTGGTGAGAATAGATCATAAATATCGAACTCATGTTCAAGGCTAAAAAGCCAATCACATCACAATTTCAGATGTGAATCAATTATCTTAGCTGCCTGGAGCTCACAAATTCAGACATGTTATCGAGGAAGAAATGTGGCACCTACTCACAGAACCTAAGCTCCAAAATAAAGAAGACGAGAGCAATAAATCTAGTACACTAAAATGTAGAAACAATATCGCAGAATAACGAAAAGAAAATAAGCCAAAGTAAATAAGGTATTGAAAAGAGAAGCACGACGAAGTTCAGTTTTGAAGACGGCTTGGTCAAAGCAATTGAGGTAAAGATACGAATTCAAAAAGCAGTATATGAATGTTCTTGGAAAAAATACATAGATCCCTAACACATGTTTTAAATGGAAAAGCAACTGAAGTTAAAAGACATTGCGAGATCTGTGAGAAACATAAAGTAGTCAATAAAAACGAAAGAAGATACGATAAAACTGTCAGTAGAGGAGACATTTCAAAAGATATGTGAAGATATTTCCGGTCCTTTAAAAGAAATCTTTCGAAGAAGGCGATACGTACTTGGCATTAAAAATCAACAGAGTAGATACATTTTGTTTACGCCAATAATGAAACAAGATTAAAAACAATCGGAAGAATAATAATGGGAAAATGAATCTATAAATATGGGGCACCGGAGGAAATACATGTCGATTGGGGAAAGGTTTTTAATCTAGTTTTTAATTCATTAATCACAAAGATCAGTACAAAACTTTGTTTATCGAGCCCATACCACTATAACATTAACGGAATAATAGATTGACGGTTTCGAGCAGTATGAATTGTGTGAATATTAAAAGGGCTATGAGAAGAGCGAACGACTGAGAAAATATTTTACCGGAAATTTGGTTTGCTTTAAATGCAACATTTCAAAAATCTTTAGGATGGAGTCCAGCCGAAATCATATTTGAAAGAAAATCAATAGGCACACAATATTAATTGATTGAATAAACAGCTTTTGTTTAAATTATGTCAGATTTTTGTACGTTTTCGAAAAAATTAATTTTAAATGACAAATTAATTAATTTTCTTTTCCAGAAATTATGGTTAATAATTGTTATTATTATTATCATTATATTATTATTATTATTATTATTATTATTATTATTATTATTATTATTATTATTATTATTATTATT
>JBBMKC010236899.1:0-11149 GCA_037834085.1 Bipalium vagum | reverse complement strand
AACTTTTATTATAATTCGTAATCTACAATTATTTGTATTTTTACAGGGTGGCTCCAAACATATGGACGGCACTGTATATAAAATACATGTCCGTCCTTTCAGCTTTTGTATATTGATTCGACATATCAGATTTAGGCACAATCTGAATATTTATTTCATATATATCTAGATTAATTTAAAATAAGGCGTTCTTTAAGAATATTTAAACAAAACAATTTAATTAATATTGATTGTAGATAATAAGATATTATCAATAACAGGCATTTAGTTTTGAAACGAATATAATATAATATATATCCAAGGAATAATTCCTTAAAACAAACATTCTGTATCCTCCAACTTATCCTCCAAAAGATTTGATATTTTTAAATTCAAAAGATTAGCAATAAAATAAACAAAATTAATAATTTAAAACAAACCATTAACGTAAAAAAGGAATTTATTAAATCCACTTTTTTATGGCATGAAGTAAATAATATTTTTTATTTTTAAATAATTTTCTTAGTAAAGAAAGGAGAAAAAGAAAAGCATTTGTTATTAAAGTAAATGAGTAAAGTATTATATATTTTTTTTTATATTTTTATCATTTCATTAAGTTTTATGATAATTATTATTATCTTTTCCCGAACTATTATCACATATTTATTTCTCTTAATTCAAAAAAACATATTTTTATATAATAGTATAATATAATTAAATAAACTCTCAAATCATTAATAGTAAACCATTTAAAAAATAGTACAATATTATTATGTATTAGACATTCTAATTAAATTCGCTACGATCGACTTTGAATCTAAAGTGGTGGTTTATACTTAATTAGAATGAATGTCCTGCCACATGATTTTCAGTTATAATCGAAGCCACTGAAAGAAAAAGGGAGCAAATTTCCGCTATCCCTCTGCAGTAGTAAATCTCTACCAGCCCAAGGCCACAAAGACAGGGAGACAGAGGGAAAAAGACTCCTGCAAAGGAAGGAGGCATTAATAATAGGAAACCTGTCTTTTCTCAGCTCGGGAGATTGTCTCGAAATTCACTACTTTCAACAGGCCTTTCATTATTCGTCCATTTTGAAGCTTCACAAACATTTAAAATAATAAATAAAATTTTAATTAATAAATAAAGTTGAACACACAAACGTTTGGAACGAAAACGGTAAATTATAAATAATGAAATATTTTTGTAATTCCATCCGTGATCCATTAATATTCCAAGATCAATCAATTAATCTTATTATGATCCTGAGTTCCTGAATTTTATTGAATTTTTGACCGTTAAATCAATTCCGTTTCACCAGTTTTTATTCACGGTGGCTGATGTTTTATTTTATTTATTTATTTATTTCAGTTCTGTGCACAGAGAACGTCAATCTGAGATGACATGATGGATTAGTTGGCATGACCAAAAGTCATTCTTATACATAAAATGATTCGGTTTTCATAATAAAAATGATAATGATAATAATAAGAAAAAAAAATAATAATAAAGATAATAATAATGATAATAATGACAATGATGATAAAAATAAAAATAATAATAATAATAAAAATAATAATAATAATAAAAATAATAAAGATAATAATAAAGATAATAAAGATAATGATAATAATAATAATAATATTAATGATAATAATAATAATAATAATAATAATAATGAAAATAATAAAAAAAAATAATAAGAATATTAATGATAATAATAATATTAATGATAATAATAATAATGAAAATAATAAAAAAAATAATAAAAATATTAATGATAATAATAATATTAATGATAATAATAATAATAATAATAATATTAATGATAATAATAATTTGCTTATGACAATAGTAAACGAATTAAAACAGTAAAATATATATAAAATATAAAATATTACGACGAAACGCTAATATTAGAATGAGGTCTTCTGGGAAAGTTAATGGTATCTGGTACTTGAAAAACGTAAACCAACCAAAAATAGATTAATTTTTTTCAAAATAAAATTTCTAAAGTTCGCTCACACCAAACCAGTTTTCGAACACAAAGAAGTCACGGGCTGATAAGTCAGGGAATACTCACGATGTGGCTTTAATCCTACATTATTAGGAGCTGCGATATCATTGGTTCGATGGTACTTATGAGAAACAGCGTTGTCATGATGAAGAATAATTTATTGATTTCGATTGTTCAATCTAATGTTGGGAATCATCAGTGGTAAGTAAACTGCTGAGAGCCAATCATCCTTTAAGGGTTTTGATTCTCTGAAGTTATCGCTGCTAAATATTCTTTAAAATCGAAGAAACATGCATTCTTTTTCCTTCCACATCTAAGGGACCGAAGATTTTGTTGATTCGTATTAACCTTTATATATTTAACCAGTGAATTGTTTCTTACATTCAGGATCGTACGAAGAAATCCATGTTTCATTCCCGGTGACGATGTTGTAAATTGAATTTGAACGAACTCTGTTAAATGTCTTGAGAATTTTTGGTATCATTTAACACGATATTCCTGCATGTCTTCTGGAACTTCATACCAATGGTCTTACAACATGGTTTCAATTGGTTTTATACCAATACCATATCACAGTATGGTATGATATCTATTTCAATCAATTTACGTATTTCATCAATATTATTGGCTGAAACGGATATTGACGGACTGCCATCAACAGATTCACTCTCTTGGCTTATGTTTCATTCTTAATTAAATGAATTCCTTCCTATCTATTTCAAAGAAACTCCCACGTCGTGAGATTTTCTGACTGTGATCAGTAGACCCCTCAACGATGGAAGTGATAGCTCGACAAACCGAGTTATATCATTGTAAGGAATTTGAAACCAAACATTTCAAATCGCCACAGTCACGTCTTGCTGGTCGTGTCTAAGTACAAAAGATAACCACTAAAATAAATATCAATACATCCCCTAAATCTTTTATACGAATAAAAAGAAACAAATTCTGTCGAAAGTGTCACCCTCCTCAACTTTCCTTGAGTATAAAAACCGATAAGCCAGTTAAAGACTTTTTTATAAATCTGACCAGGAAGTTGAGGAGGTCCTCTTTAATGAACGATTCTTCAGGACAAAAGTCTCTATACCCCACACCTTTATTTATTAAAACTTTATCATTATATTTTTAATAAGGACAATAACCGATCTTGATTGATTTAAACAAACTCACGATTTGATTATTCCATTTTTCCTCTACTAAAATCACAGTTAAAACAAGTTTAAACATCCTCCTGGTGCAAACTTTGTTTACATTATGATTATTATTCTATTTTTATTATTAATTAATTTATTTATTAAAACAAAGTTCAAAAATCAAGTCTGGAAAATCGGACAAAAATCGGTCATCATTTTTATTAATTTAAACAAATTTTGTGGGACCTATTTAATAAGAAAAACAATTTTTTTGAAAAAGTATTTTAAGTAGATTTCAGACGCTTTTTTCAAGACAGAAAATATTGGAAAATATTATTTATATATTTTTGTTATCGGTGACGTCACAGTTTTAAAAACAGATTTTATTAAAGAAAAGACAAATTTTTCACAATTTTATCATTCTTTAAAAACTCTTAATTGGCTTTTTGTAGTGAATAGATAAATTTAAATAAAATTAAATTAAAAAAAGTAAATTAAAATAAAAAAAGATAACAAAATTAAAAAATATGTAAAATAAAATAAAACAAAATAAAATAAAATAAAACTATATAAAATAAAAAATAAATTAAAATAAAAAAAATTAAATCAAATCAAATAAAATATTAAATATTTCAACAAAATTTGCTTATTTAAACAAAATATGCTAATTTTTGAAAACAATTTTCTATTTTTAGAAACAGAAATTTTTATAAATTTATTTAAACAAAATATATGCGAATTATAATTTAGAAAACTTCATTTTTTCTTTTTACTGTAAACACATACGGAATTCGAATCAATAGTGCTATTTATAATTTAAATATTTTAATTAATAATAATGATTAGGGAATAATAATTAATTACAGAATTTTTCCACAAAAACGAGAAAATCTTATTGCAGTAGCTTTTAAAAATTGTTTTGTTGTAACATTTACGAAAGCGTAAGAAATAATAAAAAAATTAGATTAACTTTATTTTGAGTTTTAAAAATGAATATTTTTAAATATATTTAATAATGATAATAATAATAATGAATAATAATATTATTATTATGAACATCTGGGTTTGGCACTAGTTTTGGAGCTCACTTGGGCTCAACCATTGGTGCTTTTTGGTTGTGTTATTACATGAGATACAATTTTTTTCCAATGTAACGAATTATTCGATAAAATCAGGGTTTTTAGCGCTGCGGAGAGAAATTCCGACCAAAGTGACTCGTGCGGCCTTGATGCATCACTAAGCATTCATGACAACCAAAGATTTCTGTCTGTTGACAACCAGTCCGATTCTATGGCTGCTTTCAATTCTTCATTATCGTCAACTTTTGAACGTTTTCAATGTTCCATATCTTCAAGGCTTTCATCGCCTTGCCAGAAATGTTGATACCACCATTGGTAATGATGTTAGGTTGGATTATCCATACTGAATATTTAACATGGGATGCCATGAGACTCTTTTGCAATTTTTCCTTGTTTATAGTCATTTTGGAGACACATTCGTGTAAGATATTTATGTTCAATCATATCTAAAAGGTTTTAAATTTTACAAATCAATTAAATATTGACATACTATTATATTAATATAATAAAACATTCTCTATAGAATGCCCTTCAAAATGAATATTAATACATAGTATATAAATATTGTTATAAAAGAAAAAACAAAATTAATGTTAATGATATTTTCAATTCGAAAACATAATATCTTCAATAAACACACAACAGCGATGACAGGATCAACAATGTCTCGAGTGTCAACACAAAATAGCAATGAGTTCTTATTTATTTATCTAAATTTTCAGAGCCAAAAGACGGCAATTAATAAAACAAACCAATTTCACTAATCGACTCAATATGCAATGTTTCAAAGCAGCGAAACGTTAATAAATTAACTAATCAACACAATAAATAAATAATGAAACAAGATATATTAAAACAATAAATCAAGTTACTTTCACTCAATTATTCCTTCATCTCTTGTCATTCTTGAATCAAATCAAAGCTTCTCAAAACTCTTAAAATCAAATCAACATTTTAGAATTCTTTCCTTTTTGTTGTTCTGTTGTATGCCTTTCCAGTTCTGGGAGCTGACATATTCAAAATTGGCCATTGAGGTCGTCAGCTCCCGAAACTGAGAGTTTATTACTTACTTCTCTCGTCAAATAGGTAGCCGCTGTCACTTAGTGCCCTTCAGCCAACTCACATTTTATCCCTAATTCGGACTAACAGAGCGCACTCTTCTCCTACCACTCAAACACAGGGAAAAGATATTTTATCTCCAGGTCCTTCATAGGGCAAAATCAAACAAAAGGAAAATGATTAATTTATTATAATGATATTCTGTAATGGTGAAACGATATAACTAATAATGATAATATATTTGCACAATTGAACAGGTCTTTCATTGTTCATATAAAACCTAAAAGTAACATATTCACATATAAAATAATAATAAACAGTACTGAAATGATATTTAATGTAGGGAGGATCGCACGTTAGTAAAGAAATGACACTTGAGCATCCGAGACAAACGATAGTCGCCATTTGAGATGTCATCATCTGTTTAGTTGAGTTTCAAGGGTTCAATTCATGTTAAGCCTTACATACAAAAGGAGCAACAAGAGAGGAAATGTGCTTTTAAAAGCAGAAACGAATTGCGAAAGTTCTCGACAAAAAAGTTGTCTCTGATCTGAAGAAGGAAATTTTTATTTCTTTAATACGCTTTACTTCCACTTAATGAAAGCACGAAAGAGCAAAAAATGGGTGAGTTTCAACTGGGAAAAGAGCTCGCTCATCTGACTTGTTTGATATCACTCGATCAGATCACCACATAATTAGCACTCTTCTTATCCTTCTAAATTGTAAAAAGGAAGATCAAATTGAAGTTGGAAGTTATTTCCTATCGCAATCAACTAAATTCTGTCTGTACGATTGTAGGTATAAGATTAAGATGAAAAGTTGTAGATAATAAAAAAGTTCTTGTCTTTTTACAAAAGGTGATCTGACTTCCTAAACCAATTATACCAGCCTATTTCATCACTAAATCCCAAAGGGTACAAAGTCAACATCATTTCTCGACTAAAAACCACTTGGCTGTAAGATTGGAATTTATGGATAATGATCCAGCTGCACAGACTCAGCTTTTGTTAATGTGTCATAAGTTTTATTGAATGTGTGAATAGGATGATCCTGAGTGGTCGATTGCACTGGATGCTTCAGGTTTTAAGTGTGAGATTATTGTAGTAATCCGAATTTAAGATTTCTTCAGTAAAATCCTTCATTCATTCGATCTTATTTTAGAGTAAGAAAAATAGAGACTCGATGGCGTCTCTTCTGTAGTTTTTATATTCAATAAAAAATGTAACCTGACTGCATCCTGAAGACGAAGATTCCTGTCACATATTACTTTCCTTCTAGTCATCATCTCAGTTGTTAAAATTCTCGACACACGCCTGCTACATAACTTTTGAATTCTCATTTTGTCCAGAAGCAGCTGAACAGTTCTTTTTCAAACATTTATCCTCTCAGATAGCTTCGTCTGATAAATTTTTCGTTCATTTGCCATAATATCTTTCAACGTTTTTAGTAATTCTTTCACTAATTTCGACGAATCTTTCTCCTTTTGTTGCATCCTAAACACTTGTTCGACAAGTCGAAAAATTTCAGATCCAGTTATAAATGGTCTTCAGAGGTGGGGGGCTTCTTCACCATATATTGATTGAAGTTGATTAATAATCTCCTTCTTGTCAGACTTCTTGAAAAGTACAAAACGAATCATACTACGAAATTCGACATTTTCGAACATTTGTTGAATTAATCCAATTCAGTGCAAAAAAAGGGAGAATATTAAAACCAATCATATATTTCAATGTTAAATAAAGCATTTATGTAGAATTCAGACTAGATACATGACTTCGATTTGGAAAATAACATTACCCGACCACAGAGTATCGAGACCGGGAGACGTTGACAAGGAATACCATTTGTCATCAAACGTCAACATTAAGGTCGTATTATACAGACAAACTGAATTAGACCAATTTCCATTTCTATACTGTCCATTGATGCTACCTATCATGTCATTTATTGACAGTTCTAATTGAATTGGTAAACCGAGATTAGGTCATATAAGGAGACAATAATGGTACCATTTATGTAATAGTAAATTTTACAAAAAATTTATGAAGCAAATCAGGCGGGTCATTTATGTCAACTCTCGTTTGCCGAAGCTTGGAAGCTTTGGCTAGAATGCATAGATTAAAGAGAGGTTGACTTGGCTGTCTTAGGACAAGGACTTTTTTTATCTCGTAAACTCATTTATTCTACCATTCACCCAATCAAATACTCTCCACCAAGACTTCATTTATCCGTATCATGATAAAACTTAATGTCGAACCTCTTTCACCGTCAATTGTTAGTTATTAAAACTAATTCAACATGTTTTTTACAATTTAAGTTTTTGCAATTAATCTTGTTGGGTTGTCCAAGAGGTTGTTTAAATTTTCAATTAATTCCTTCAGGCAATGAGCTTATGAGAATGAGAAATATTCAACTGGTGCTGCCTAAATTAATTTTTATTTTTCGCAGCATTGACGGCCCATTGTTAGATGAGCGACAGCTCCGCGAGTTCATCCTGTATTAGGAGTTAGCAGAGCTGTCTAAGGCAGAAAGTTGAATTGTTATTATATTGGATATTTGAGAAATTATATTGAACAATTCAATTGTTGTTATTTTGCCCAGTTGAGCAGTTAAATTGAATAAATAGTAGTGCACGAAACATGAAACTAGCAAGATTATTCTGAAGAAGTGAGTATGAATCTTGATTGGATTGCATTCCTGGATTCTGTCGAGCTCGATAGACGACGAGCAACTCTTTAATGAACTGGTTGTTGGCTTAGAAACCCGGAAGATTGAATTATTTTGTGAGTCGTATCGTTTGTTTCTTCCTTTTGTTGTTATTTATCTTTTATATCTCAATTATTCCTTAATATTGATTTTATTCTATTTTGTGGACTTCATTTAACAATTCCAATCGATTTATCTTAAATTAATTGTGTTCGATTTTCTTTAGTTATTATCTTGTTTTACTACTTTATTAGTAATTTATTTTTGGGCCGTAGATAATTGATTAAGATATTAATTGGTATTATCCTAGTTCGTTATTGATGTACATGTAGTGCGATTCAGATTGGCGCTGACAATTTGTTTCGAGGATTTTTGTGATTAAAAATTGAATATTTTGTATTATCAAACGTGATTTTATTCTATTGGTAGTTATAGTAGAACCTAACCATATTAAAGATTTGGCAGTCAGATTAAACGAAGATTAACAATTTCAAATAGCACTCTAACGAATATTTAATATTTTAAAACAATTCTATAAAGATCTTACTGGAAATGTCAATTATAAAAATAAATAAATGATTAAAATAAAATAAACGATTTAATATTCCAAAATGACCGTTGATGCTTTACATTGAAAAAACTGAGGTTACCTTACAATGACGAAATAATTTATTATAATAAATTGATTTAAAATAAAAATAAAAATTTTAATTAATTAAAAATAATTTTAATTATTATTTTTATTTAATTAATATTTATATTATGATTTTAAAATTATAAATTCTTGTCGTTTAATTAAAATTCTTATAAATATAATATAATATTAAAAATAATAACTTTTCAATATTTTAATTGGTTGAAAATTACATAATTAAGAAAAGTTTCAAAATTACCAGACAAAAGGTTGTCGAAATAAAATTGGGGATGAAATTAGTGTTAGGTGTCAGGACACCCCTAAGGAAGAAGTTATCAAATTAATTTACAGGTTTATTTTTATACATTTAAACAAAATAATTTTTGCAGGTCAAATAAATTATTTTGACAGGTCTCTATTTCTTGTGCTACTTCGAAAAAGTAACCCTTTGTTACGACTTTATAAAAACGAAATTTTAAATAAAAACTTTTATTTATAATAAAAATGTGCATTCATCCGTTTTGATAATTTCGTCCACTTTGATTGTGAGCTTGACAGTCTTCGTGCCCTTGGTTAGATAAATCTTCTTCAGCTGAATTAATCGAGTGCCCTTGTACCTTCTGTTGGGTAAAAATTCAATATCCCCGTTTCTGGATTCGCAGGAGTCTTCATTGTCACAAATATTCCACGAAACCTTCAACATACTTTTCTTATTTGTCTGGTTCTCAACATCATACTGAACTATTCCAGTGAAAGTGTTCAAGACATTAAGTTTCGCATGACATGGTTTAATGAGATTTGCATGAATGGACAATGACTTGACTACCGCTAGACATATTGATAATACTAAGAGTGTAGCATTTACGTTCTTCATCATATATATGATATAAATAATGTATGTCCACTCTTTTATATTCAGGTGGGGTCAAATTCTGATTAGATCAACAAACCCAATGTGAACACCATCAGAAGGTCAAATTCGGCTATCATCAATCGGTCGGTCTGTTTTTCAATCGTATTCAGTACAATACATTTATATTTAGACAATTGTCATCTGTTTGATATAACTTGACCATAATAATGAAGATGCCAAGTGATACCCCCCATATTTTCAGTAAATAATACGTTATTCACCTTTCTATGTCTGGATACAGTCCAATTTGATATCGATGATTCTTTTTCGTCTATTCTCTGTCCTTAAATAGAATCTTTGGCTCGGATTTTTTGAACAGTTTTGATTATTTTTGATTTTTTTTTGAAATTTGATTTAACTGACGCATTTATAATTTTTTTTATAATTATGAAAAAATGGAAAAAAATAAATCCATTTTCTAAAAATACAATCAATGCATATAAGCAAATGTCATTGAACATAATGATCGTTTATTGACTTTAGTTGCACCGCTTTCTTTAAAAATATGGTAGCAATTTAAATTTCACTGAGTTAATCGTATTTTACTTTCGACTACGGAAAAGAAAGACATTATTTGTCAACCACATGGCGCATATGAAATTGAAGATCCGTGCAAGGCTGGTGTTTAAAATAGTATCAAAAGATTTTCTACTGGAAGCAACAATGTATTTGATGAAGAAAGTAGAATTACCCGGACTGAGCTGTCTACTATAGTTAATTTAAACAAGAAGATTGTACAGAACTGGAAAACATGGGGTTTAGAAAATTATGCTGTCAATTCGTTATATTTTCTTGGGGATTTTCAAAATTCTGAGATATCCAAATATATGGCTTATGACGGCCAATTAAAGTTCTCCAAGAGTTGTCCGAACAGGGCGCAAATGAAGAGTGTGAAGCCTGCCAAAAATTACAAGAAAAAAAATCAAAAAAATATTTTTTATTCTCGCTTTTTAAGGTCTCAAAATCTTTTCCTCACATAATCTTAACCAAAAACTATTACAGTTAGCTGCCGATATGGCATCTAAATTATGTTTCGTGAAACAAAGGAGACACATTTTTCAACAATCTATTTTAAGCAAAAATTGATTTATTCAAACAAGAATTATTCTTTATTATAAATAAATTATCCCCAAGATTTATTTAAATTTACGTTTCTTTAAAAGTTCCATTTGTCAAATTTTAAAGTCCAGACAAATCAGAATGACTTTCTTTTCTTTTTTCCAAAACTTTTTCTTGTGATATTATTATCATAACGATTCTTTATCGTTTCGTTTATATTTTCCTCTAAATTCATTGGTTGTCAGAAGGATTTTAAAGTAATTGGTTCACATTTCGTTTTATCGAGTTTTCTTTCGAATCCAATAACTATTTTCGATTTTTTAATATAATTTTTAAAAATAATAACTAAAATAGCTAAAAAATTCCTCAGGTCTGATTATACCAATTATATTATAGATTATATATATACACGATGCAGTTGGATTTTGAAAAAGCCGCCGAAGCAGCTCGTCATCTTTTAACTTCTTCGGTCCTACTGAACGCTGTTCATCTTCATCGCTTTCCTCCCCGGATTTGAAACGCTTAAACCAAAATTGAGCTGTTCTTTGTTTCACAACATTCTCTCCAAAAACA
>JBBMKC010236888.1:0-11149 GCA_037834085.1 Bipalium vagum | reverse complement strand
ATTATTATTATTATTATTATTATTATTATTATTATTATTATTATTATAAGAAAAAGAAGAAATAAAATAAAAATGGTATTTTAAAGAAAATTTAATGTTCGAAATAAATTTAAAAGTAAGACATGTCACCAAAAAGAAATAAATGCAAAAAAATAGTTATTTAAACCATTTTCGAAATAAATAAATATTTAAATATCATTAGTTGTCATTTATAAATTGAAATTCTTTTCAATAAACGATAAAGTTTTACCAAAACAGAAAAAAAACTAAATAATAAAAATTAATAAAGCCAAAAAAGTTAAAATTTAACTGTCGTGTTTCATTATTAAGATTCGATTAAAAATAGAGACAAATTTGTCGGAAATGTACAAAGATAATTGAAATAGAGTATTTTTAATAACATAAAATAGAGATTAAGAAAAGAAATATATTTATATTTAATTATAAATGAATATTGTTATTTATAAATTATAATTAAGATTGTGGTCATATGTCAAAAAAATATTTTAAAAGTATCTTATTAATTAATAGATTGATTTTAAAAACACGAAAACATCTCGAGTTTTATTATTAAATATTCATATTTTAAATACTCGTTGTATTACAATTTAATATCACTAAAGAAATTATAATCTTTTTTCAAGAATGCACTTTTGAAAATTTCATAATGTCATTGTTCGACACCTAAAAAGTGTTGAAATTTGATAAGATCAGAATAACTAGTCGATTATATTGAGATATTTTTTATTGAAAATTTATTTTTATTGATTGAACAAAAATTCAACTTACTGTAAGTGTTATAAAAATACTTTGTGTATCAAAACAATGTGTGATGTAATAAAGCGTACAGTAATATTTTTTTGTGGTACTTTTCATCTATATCACGATCACGGACTATAGTTTTAAAAGATAGCGTTTGAAAAGTAAAATTTTATCATTTTAACAAGAATAGAGACTTCAATTTCTTCAGATCAACAAAAAATTATAAAATGTCTTATTATTTTCTTTTATGACCATAACATTTATGGTTTTATAAAATCTAAATTTCCTATAAATATCTTAAAGAAATTCTAAATCTTCTAAACGTAGAGAAAACTAAATACTCTGATAAAATAATCATTCTAAAATCAGCTTTATCATTCCTTTTTTCTTCGACAATTTCCAAGTTCATCAAGATTAATTTTCTCCCATATAGGAAAATTTCCTATTCACGAAAGAATCGATCTAAACTAAAGAGTAAATTAAAATCAAGGATCATGTGTACTTAATTGGAAAAAGGTTCGTCTGCTATATCATATTAATTGCAACCGATATTGTTGATTTATCTCACGTAGTTCATACGTGCTAATTACCATCGACGAAATTCGTAAGAATTAATTGACTTAACATTGGAATTTTGTTTTTCTTACTATTTTTTCAATTAATATTCTTTCCACCATTTTCATAATTGTATTTGTTAATTAATATTTTAAAGCTCATTTTTTAATATATACAATGAAACCTATAAAATATTATTTTATTAAATTTTTTAATAATGAAATTTCTTATCATAATAAAATAAATAATCTCATAAAATCAATGAGATCTTCTTTAGCTTACCACTTACTTAATGATTTTTTTAATAATAATTAAACCTAAATAATAAAATCAAAATTAATTCTATAACAAAGTAAGAACTATAACGTAAAAATTATTTTATTATTTAAAGAATTCTTCTAAGAATAAATGTTATTTTTAAACAACAAAATAGAACATAGATGATTTATTAATTTCTACCTAATTGCCTCTTTTTCAAAGCCACTACGAATCAATGGCCTAAATTTTTTTGTAATTACGGTATTCAAAGAAGGCAGAAAAAAGAACATCTTGCAAGTAAAATTGTCAAGTATATTTTAAATAAAGTTTCTTGGACTGCGTAAAAACCAAGGTAGTGGGCCTTATAAGGTACACTTAAGTTTTTCGTTAAATTAATGATTTGTTATATTTTCCACTAATAATTTGTATTTTTTAAAAAATCATTTTTTGTACAAATAAATAACAGGAATATCACAATCGATGATTTACAAGCAGTCCATGGGCTTTCCGCATAATTGCTAATAAATAGACTTAACTATTTATCAGGAAAGACATTTATAAATGATATTCATTTTTGTGAAAAATAAAAATAAAAATATTTTAGCAGGTTAAAATAATACGAAAGGTTAATGAATAATAATTTTCTTTTTAAAAATGGAAGCCAAGGAAATATACATCATGATCATGTTTCTGATAGTTCTGATATTTTGTTTCACTAAAATTAAGCTTAATATATAAAAAATTGCAAAAATAACTTGTTGTAAAAATTAAAAATAATGGAAATGATGTATCAGATTGACTATTACATTAATATTTAGAGGGTTATTTTAATATTAAAATTTTCAAATAAATTGCAAGACTCCAGATTCCAATTTTTTTCATTTTCAGTATAATTTAGGAAAAATAAAAAACAAGGTGAGCAAAAAATAAACTCTTATAAAATTTATCTATTTCTCTTAACATATCACCTAATTTAATTACTACTTAAAATGAATATTAAGTCACGTATGTTTAAGTAATAAATATTCTTAATGATATTCTTAGAAAAAATCTACCAGAACCTAGAAAATAATTAAAATCTCAATTATTCGCTCTAATGATTAAAATTAATAAATGAAAAAATGTTTTATTAATAAATTTTTTAATTTTAAATACTCTTTAAAATTTAAAAACCTCTAACATAAGAAATTAATCATATTTAATAGTCTAGGTATATAGATCACAAAGTAAATCAACTATAAGAGCGATATTTTACAATAAAATAATATTGTTTTGCTTTTTTAAAATAGATTGAACATTAACTTTTAGGAATAAAAAATTCCTAAATCTTATCTTTTTCTACCTCACAACTATTGATGTGAGTAAGAGTATCATATTTTAAATGACAGTGATAATTTTAAAATAATACTTAACCCAAATTTTATGTCATTAGAATAATAATAATAAAAATAACAATAATAACCAATCAAAATATACTAACTCTTGTATACAAATTATAGCATAAATAACAAAATTTCGCTAACACGATTCTTATTCCAAAGCTAATAATACTAGTTATAGTGTTCAGACGAATGAGAAAAATGATGAAACCTTAAATATCCTGTTTTGTAACGCGCTTATTAAATGAAATATTTTTTATTTTTAATTCTGTTCAGAAAAGTACTTTTTCAGTAAAAATATTTTTGAAAACAAGTCAGTGAATTTTTTAATAGTAATGACATTACACGAATTGGTTAAGGAAATCGTCTCTACTGAAAGTCATTCAATACAAAATAATTTTAAAAATATATAAAAATTGACCCTTAGAAGCAATTTTAATAAATTTCAGATTCTTAATTTATTTTCATAATAAAAGTTAGGTTTAATATTATTTAAAATAACTATAGAAATTTTCATAGAAAACATCTTAAATTGACAGTTTTCATGTTTTCGTTTAACTAAATATTTCAGTATTTCCTAATTTTAATCATATTATAAAAATAAATTTGATATTCTTAAAATCTTATACCAAATATATAAAAATATTTTTTTTATTTTATAAGAATAATTTAAAATACAAGAAAATAATAATTAACAAGAAATACTAAACAATTTTGTATTGATTTACAACTTCTAAAAAATATGCTTAACGATTTATTATTACTGGGATTGAAATTACTTTTATTAATAATAATTTTTTAATCATAATTAATTTTATAACAATGGAAACAGTTATTAATTTAAAAATCTTTTATTTAATTTTATATTAAGTAATAAACAAATCAAGTTTAAATGAATTTATATATCATTTAAATACGTTTTCAAGAAAACGTTATTAAAAAACCAGATATAGTTAATTTATTATTTATATTCTATTATTATTTATATTTATATTAAATGTAATCTTTGGCCTAAACTTGATTATTTATTGTTAAACAATTATTCAGGAAAACAGTAAAATACCTACTAAACTATAATTTTAGTACAGGACTTCCTGCAAGAATTTTGCAATCTTTTGTTTCATTTTATCACAGGAAAACATAAAATCAATGATAATAGTACCAACCTGATCAGTGCGAATTTTGATTCCTTTTTTTCTGTTCCATCTGCATTCATCTCTCGATATTTACTTTTCTTCGTTTTCTGCATTTTTACTTGTCTTGAATCGCTGTCTACACTATTTTGAATGAATTTAGCTTTGAAACCCTCTTTAAATGTCTTTTATATGTATGTTTTTTTAAAAGCCTTATAAAATATTGTACTCTCTAAAGATATTTTAAAACGAGAATCCTAATTCTCTCAAATAATCTTCTCTTATTTTAAGAATATTCTGGTCCTTGGATGAGTTAATTTCAGGAAAAATTGATGTTAAATAGATTTATTAATAATAAATGGAAAAGAGAAACGTAGAATTTTCTTTCAATTAAAAAAAAACTCTTCAAGTCAAATAATAAATAAATAAATGAGAAAAAGTATTGTATAAATTACATTAATGGGTTGATTGTGAGCAGAAATATTAAATATGTAAATTATACTAAAATATTTTTACAAAAAATTAAAATAATTATTATGGTTGTTAACAGCATATACCTTTATTTACCATAGCGTTAGTATTAGGGTTATTATGATTATTATTACCTAAAATAATATCCAAGTCAAGTGCAATTATTAGGCAAGCAACTCCTTACAAAAGGAAAAAAAATTGACATTTGGAAATAAATGCCAAGGAGTTAATTTCCAAATCATTAAAAATAAAATATCATCGTAAAAATTAATAATATAATGCTATTATGTCTCAGTATTTGACAATATCGTATATAAATTTCAAGCATCAGAAAATAGTAAATTTGAAACACTATATAATAGTAATAAGAATAGCAAAATTATTAATAATAATATTATTATTATTAAGCATTGTCCGACATGAGTACTCAAATATTTATAAGTAATAAATTAGAAAATATATTTCAGTTTGACTTTTAAACGAAATAGTATTCAAGATTGTTATTATCAGTTGTAATCAAATTGATTCAAGTCGCTATTTAATTAAGATTTGTCTATCAATTTTAGATTAATTAATGTTCCCTTGATTTTCGAGGACATTGAGGATAAAATAAGTAAACAAAAGATCAGTCAACTTCAAGTATTTTGAAAAGAAATTCGTTTTCTCAATAATAATGACAGAGATCGTCTGAACAAATTGACAAAAAAAGAAGCTGCGATATCAATGCTTCGGAAGACAATGATATCAAACTCAAACTCACTGACCGACAAAATTATACGATAAACATTAAAATAATTCATAACGTGTATTGTAATTTTGCGATACAAAAACCATCAAACAATTACAATTACTTTTAAGTTCATTTTTAAAGCTGTTACATTATTTGAGATTTAATATTTGTTTTCATGGTAATTTTTTAACCGACATTAAAGCTAAAACTAACCTAATACTTCTGGTCTTGTCAATGAGATTGGATCGACTGTAAAGGTTATCAAAAGTTAACTCCAAAATCTATTTTACACAGTATTACTTCATATAGGAATTAACATAGCCATGAAGATTCTTCACATTAAAAGTATCCCGGACAAATTTTTTGTAATTGTTTATTCTTAAACTTATTTCTTCTCCAGAATCTAGGTTTTCCATCTTAAAATATGTTGATAAATTTATTGAATGCTTTATGAAAACAGAAAAAATATGCAAAGGAAGCCAAATCTTAACAACCAACAAAGAAATCAAAAATAACCGATAAATCACCAAAATTATATAACGTATTCTCGACCAACTCTGACGAACATTCTTAAAAAGTTAAAATTTGCAAAAGTTCATTAAAAATTGGTTTTAAAAAAGTTTAATTTTTAAATTAACACAAACAAATTATAATCCAACTTTCTGAATGATAACAATAAATTACCAACTTAATTAAATAAAACATAAAATCTCAGCATAATTATTGGGTTGTTCAATATGAAATGTCGTTTTTTCAATCATGTTGTTTTAAAAGAAAAAAATTGCAAAATAAAATTTTTTATATCAGTAATATAAAACTCAGGAGTTCTGTAATCGATGAATTACTGAATAGCATTTTCAATGACCTTTTGTTTGGTAAAATTTTTCCCTTAAAAAATACATCCAGATGCTTAAAAATGAAGGTTAGTTGATGACTGATGTGAAAATAAGATAGCCCAAGTCCTCAAAATTTAAAGTCAACGTGAAACATGCGGTCTTGTATTGTCGTGAAAATTGGACCAATTTGATTCACTAAATCAGAGAGTTTTTTGAAAATTTTGTCGATTTCAGTGCAGTATTTCTCATAGATAATGGTTATACCGCGTTTCAAAAAGCTACAATGAATTACTTCAGGTTTTGACCATTAAATAGTCATTAATATTTTTTGGATGCAACTTTGGTTTATGAAAAGGTTTTGGTTCTTCATCTTTACTAAACCAATGCGCTGATAAACAACGGTTATCATAGAATAATCAATTTTCGTTACACGTGATTATTTGATTAAGAAATGGTTCATTTCGATTGCGTAAACGTAGTGACGAAGAAACTTGTAATAACATTTCTTATTATCGCTCAGTTCATGAGGAATCCATTTATCGAGTTTTAAAAATCGTTTTAACTGCTCTCAAATAATTTAAAACTGTTTCAACATTTGCTTCATGATTAGTGGCAATCTCTCGAACTGTTCAACGTGGATTTTGTTTAACTAATTATTTCAAATATTAATTTTTGACGACGCTGGTTAGCATACCACGTTATTCATTTTGTACAGATGTTAATCTATCTTCTTGAACTTTTAAAACCACATTTTAGCTATACGTAGTTCAAAAGCACCTCTGATGTCCCTAGTCGCTTGTATAGCCGTATGGCCAAGTTTAAATCCATAAATAGATCTAAAATTGCAGGTATTCAACTTAATTTGTAATAATTATAAAATTATAGTATAAATATCAAAATACCTTAAGTATTATTTTGTAAACTTTAAAAGAAGCTATGAAACATTCAAATTAATGACTTCTTTGACGATAAGAATTAGCTTTAAAAAAAATCATATATTTTTTAAATCTATTTTCCTCTGTCACTTTGATAATATAATACATTATACTATAACTATAAACATATCGATTTTTAATTTTCTAAAGCTTGTGAAATTGAATAAAATATTTCAACATATTGAAGGAAATAAATTTTTTTATCCATTTTAATATAAAATCAGTTGTTCATCAATGATTAAAACAAATGCAATAAAACTTACTAATTATATTTTGATTTTATAAATATTTAAGTCTAAAAAGTTTTTTTTTCAAATTAAAAGAAAAAGTTACAAATTTCCAAAATCATTTTGTTTTTTGTCTGAGAAATCTTAATTTCAAGGTGTCACGCTAAACTGCAGTATAAAGGGCACGAAAAGCGAGTTTATTTCATTTAGATAAATAATAAAAATTAAAAAAAATTATTTTCAATCATAAAATTTTATTCAATTTTTCGATAAAAGAAATCTAAAATTGAAAAAAGATATTATGCTTAATATCAGGAAAGGAATTTTCTTAATCAGACATAAAACAATTCAAAGCGCTTGCATTATTTTAATTCCACCAGCTGTTTTCAGAATTTTCCTTTGGAGTTCATTTTAAACGAAGTAAGTTTAATTTTTCTTTATTTTTATCTTTCTAAATCCTCTTTTTGAGAAATTTGGTCTCATCCAACTCAGGTCGATATCAATTTCAGTGAAAAGTGAAACAGAAGACAAAAGATGTGATATAATATTTTTATACTAACCTTTCATTACTGTGTATTGAAATTAAGCCAGGAACGATTTTTACGATAAGAAAAATCTCACAAAAAAATTGTATGTCGGACGAATAAATTTTTAAAGATATTAAAATAATTTTTTTAACCAAAACAGAAAATCTTTTTCTGATTTGAAACCAAACTTATTTACTACATTCAAAACTACACGGTAAGACATAGTACTTACATGCTACCAGAAAAAATGAAATTACTCAACAAATTTTTTATCAATACGTATACATTTATAGATCTCACTTATCAACATAACCGCAGTTTACATTTAGACACTTCTTACAACGATCGATCATTCCATTGAAGGCTATTTCAAAGAAATTGTAATCTTTCTTCACAAGTAATGTTATCCTTCATATATCCATCCATTAAAACAAATTTATGTTCTCGGATAATTTTTTTCAGATGATTGCACAACAAAAAATCAATTGGTGCAAGATCTGAAATGTATGGAGAATGATCCAGCTGCACAAACCTAGATTTAGTTAATTAGTCTTGTTATTTCTTGGGTGTATGAATAGAAGTACTCTCATTGAGCAATAAAACATCCTGGGTGTATGGGTTGAGTAGAGTGATTTGGGTTTTAAGTATGATATGGCTTAAGATTTCCTCAGTAAAATCTATCTTCAAGATACCATTTCTATCCTAAAAGACGTTTAAAAAAGGTACATTTACGATTCAAAATTCGGAAAGTCAAGATCTTTAATGAATTCTCATTTTGAAAAACCCCTTCTTTTGACTCTGTTTAGAGTAAAGAAGATAGAGACTCAATAACATATCGCCTGTAATTATTATATTTGATATAAAATTGGTTCAACTGCGACCAGAAGACGAAGATTCCATTCACAGACCATTTTTCTTCTAGCCATTATTTCAGCTGTTATAAATATCGACACGCTCCTGCTACATCAGGCATGTCAAGCTCCGAGTCTCGCGAGGGCCATAGGTATCATGAGAGCCGCACTTCTACGATATAATTAAAGTTGATAAATAAAAATTATTGCAGATTTTTTTTACTGGTACATTTAAAAAAATACAATCGCTTGGTCATATTCAAGAATGCAAACACAAAAGTGCATGTTTTTTTCTTTATCTTTGCTTGTAACTTGACAACAACACCATTATGCCTGCCAACCATATTTGCTGCACCGTCAGTAGACAAGCATATTTTGCTCAAATCAAAATCATGTAGAATCTGTTCGACTTTTTCAAAGATGTTCTGGCTTTTTGTAGTGTCTTGCATAAGGCTCAGTTCGATTAGTTCTTCATAAATGTTGAATTCATTGTCACAAGGCCTTATAAAGACTACAAGCTGTGCTATTCAAGTGATTCTCATCAATTGCAATAGAAAAATATTCAAATATTAATTATTTGTTTTTCAACTGTTACTTCAAATCACTTGACATTTCATCAATCCGTTCAGTAAGTGTTCCTACTGAGTAAAATATCTTTGAACAAGTGTGCCTTTTCCGGATCTTAAAATAATGTGCAGTTTTGCTTGTGCTTAGCATTAAATGCTGGTGGTAAAGGTTTTCAACTCAATTGACGAATATTATATTTTTGAATTAATCTAATCTATTGAAAACAAAAATTAGAATATTACAACTAATTGTATATTTCATACTTATATATTCTTATTTTAAGTTCAAAATTTTATTTAAGTATCTTCAATATTTCTGGTAGAGTATAAGTATTTTTTAGTCTTACCATGTATACTCAATGAAATTGAGATAAAACTCAAAGTTATTATTAAAAAATATTGCATTAGGAACCGCAGAAAAAGTTATCAAAATGAATTAGCAGTGGTTGAAATCCAGTGAATATCGAATTTTGATTCACACTTAACTAAATAAATTGCATCATTGTTAAGCAGAATTAACCATATTAAAGACAACATAGATTTCATAGAATAAAACACAATGCGCAACTTTCAATTTTCAGTTATTTAATCTTATAATAATATTTAGCAGAAAAATTAAATTAATGATTTCTCAAAATCATCATTGATGACATTTGAATTGATTGTAAAAATTATAGGATCTAACGACAAATGAAATGTTTCAGATGATGAAATATGAATACAGTTAAACTTTACATTAACAATTTATCAGAATTAAAAAAATATGCATCTTTAACATAACTTTATATTATATTTGATCAAAAAACATGATCCAGAATGATTTCAGAATTTTTGAATTGTCATTTGCAGTTTAAGTATAATTAAAGCGATCTATTTTTTCAGTAATTTTAAAATTTTTTAAGCATCTAATTTATTTATGATATTTCTGTTATAATAATGAAATAATGATACCTTAGTTTTAGAAAAAAAATACACACAATTAAAAATTAAACTAAATTGTTTAAAAAATATGAAAATACTACTACTACTACTAATAACAATAATTATTATTGTTATTGTTATTATAAATCAAAATTAATAATTCAAACTTGAAATCTAAGAAAATTACTTTTAACATAGGTGTTATTTTTGACATCAAAATTCTAAATTTATTAATAATAAAGTTTTAATTGAACTTCAAATTTTTATTGAAAATAAACTTTATTCAATTAAAACATTAAAAGTGAAATATGGAAAGAATTACCACTCCAAATCGATGAACAACCAAATAGTTTTCAGTGCTGGAAGTCATTCCGACTGTACTTAGCTTCCAACCAATAATCTGAATTATGAATAATAAACTGAGCAAATTTATATATTTCAGTATAAAAAAACATTTATCTTGTTTTGCATATTTATGAAATAAAACATGTTTTGCTTACATTTATTGATTTGAAACGTGTTTGCGAGTATCGCGTAGTGGAAAAGAGCAAGCATTTTAAGTCAGAATTCACAAAATCGAAAAAATTTAGGTGAGCAAAAATAATTCATTAAATCAGTGAATATTTATATGTGGAATTAATTAAAAATTAGTATTATGAAAAATAATAGAACTGATGTCGAGTTATAAATGTACAAATTCTGATTAACTTTGATAAAAATCAATGGTTTTATTAATATATTTATATATATATTAATATATTATATCAAAATCATAACAAATTCTATATAAATTGTATATAACAATTTTAAAAGATTACAATACAATAAGAGACTACAGTTCAGTCTCGATATAACGAATTTCAAGGGACCGATCAAATTACCTCGTTATATCAAAGTTTCGTTAAATCGAAGTATACATATTATGTAACATGCATATGACGTCATACAGATATAATGTATTTAGCGTATCAAATTCCATTTACTACAAATAATAAAAC
>JBBMKC010236877.1:0-11151 GCA_037834085.1 Bipalium vagum | reverse complement strand
ATAATTTCCACCACTCAGAATTTTACAAAATATTTAAATTAAAAATTAGACTGACGTTTAGATAAATAAAGTGTGTTATTTTAAATATGAATGACTGATGATAGTTCGAAACATGTTTCTTGATAATAAATGTTTGAAAAAAATTTGTTCAAAACTATTGAAATGCGTCTATTTAAAATATATATATATATATAAATATATATATATCATAAATACATTTTTTAATGTATCCCTCTGTGCTTTCCAATTTTATAACCACATTAGACCAATTGAAAACTTTGAGGAAATAATATCATTAGTAAATTAATTTTATTGTTAGTAGTTTTAAAAGATCAATTATTTTTAAAATTTCCTGAATTTTATGGCATTTTCATGATTTCTTCAACAAATATCATTTGTAATATATAAATGACTACATAAGATAATATTTATTACAATTATATTTATTAAAAAAAACTAAATTAAAATATTAATGAAACAGAATTAAAAATTATAGTCAACGATTAATTAAAAATACGAAAATATATAATAATTAATTAAATTAAATCATTTTATTTTTAATTAATTCTATTTTAATTTGATTGATTTATTTTTATTTAATTATACATAATATAAAAATATAACATTAAAACTTTATCTTAAAACTATATCAAGCGTATATAAAAAATCTAATAAAACTGGAGATCAATAAAAATTCACTATTTCTGATATAAAGTACATGGAATAAACTTCTTAATACTTAATTTTAATGTAATAAATTTTAATTTAAAACACTCAGCATGCAACCGATCATGTTGAAAGGGTATTTATGAATTTTTGTGTCATTGAAAAAACATCATGAAAATTAATCAATTTTTATTAGAAAATAATAATAAATTTTTTTTAATCTCTTTATTATTCAGAGAAAATGTGATTGGCAAGGCCAACTAATGGTGCTACTTTATACGATAAAATTCTTCTCCATTGCCGATATACCAGACCTTGATAGTATTCCTCCAGAGAAAATCTTTCTAAGAATATATTCTTTTTGAATCATAACGTTTTTTTAAAAACAACTACAAATTGTGTTATTTTTTTTTAATTTTATTAGATTAAGTGAATCGGGAAAACAAAATTCTGAATATTATTAATATTAAGTAAAATTCATAATAAAATGTCCCTAATAAAATACAGTTCGAAAAAAGTCTGTTCATCCCCAATAAAATATCCAAATTTTGATATATATTTCGATTTAGTTAAAAGTAGTTGTTTAAATATTTATTTATTGATAAATTATTTAAATATTGTAAGTTATTATAATTTATTTTTAAGTGATAAGTGTAAGATAATGTGTAAAAACATGGTTTTAGAGCAATATGATGTCTAGAAATTTAACAGAATATTTTTTTCAAATTAAGCAAAATCAAAAGAATAATTCTCTGAAATCATCAGTTCATTTATAGAAGGAATTTGAATATTCAGAATAAAAGTTTCTATATATTTAATAATTTTTTTAGCGTTAGACAAATAATTCATTTTTAGATTTTTATTACATTTAGAAAATTAAAAAAATTACTGTTAATTTGGAAATGTGTTCTTTTTGGATAAAACAACATTCAATTGTTAATAATAATTAATAATAAATCGTTTGTTAAAAGATAATTTGTCATCATTTGTATTTTTCATAACCGAATGGACATTTGGATGTTGTTAATTACTATCCTTTTCACGATCATTTCATAACTGGTATTGAAATATAGATTGGTTAAATGAAATCATATATAAACGAGCTTATTTATTTAAATAAACGCCATTGTCAATTTCATGTTAATGCGAAAACTGAATTTTTCAAATCTGTTGTGATAAATAAGGTCAGTTCAGTATGGGTTATTTCTTAAAGATGAAACAATAACCATTGATGTTTACTGAATTCAGTTGTCTAGATTAAATCAAAAAACATAAACATTAATCAAGTAGTGCCAGACTTTATGTCGCAATAATTAACCGAAAAAAGGTAAAACATGATTGGGAAGTTTTGCTATTTCCATTTTATACTCCAGGCAAGTTCATTAGTATTGTGTAAAATAATTAACGCAACAATTTTTTAAAAAATTTTGTATCCCTTAACCTTATTTAGTTATTTACACACTACTTACATTTTCAAACAATATAATAACTAATAATTAAAAATGTGTTTATAAATAAACCAAACACACTGTTAGTGAAAATTAGTCGGAGATACCGGGATTCGAACCCGGGACCTTCACATGCGCATGCAATGCTCTGACCGCTGAGCTAAAATGGGAGAAGAGGGAAAAAAGAGTTGCTATACAGTATTGGAAAAATGATTGGAGAATTACAGGAGCTTTGGGAACTTCTATTTAATTGAGTAGTAATGTTGCATGGGTTTTAGGAAAGAAAAAAAATTCTGAGTAAGATATTTTGAGGAAAAAGTTTTAGAATATATTTAGGAGAAAAATTTTGAGAAGATTTTTGATAAAATGTTTTTAAGCAGAAATGGTTGAAATTGATTAAGAAGAATTTGTAAGTGGAATCTAATAAAAAATCATTTATGTTTTATTTTATTTATTTGTTAGCCTATTTATTCATTTACCGGTGTATTTAACCAACTATTTTTGCTTATAAAAGTGACTCAGACCAAATCAGAGATAGTCCATGATTTAATTAATATTTTTACAAAATATTAACAAAAATTATTAAATATTTCTTATGAAAAATATTCAACATTTTTATTATAAAAAGAAAGAAATCAAATAATTTTTTAATTATAAATTCTATTAATTATTAAATCAAAATTTAATTATGAAAATTTCACTTATATTTTTTACCATTTAATTCTATTATAAAATCGTTTTAAAATTTACAGATTCACAAGGTAAAACAGAACAAAAGAGATAATATTTAAAAATTGAAGTATATAAAATAAATGTAATATAACTATGTCAAAAATAAATTAATTTAAATATGGTAAAGAATTAGAACCCTTAAAGAGAAAGAATATTATATAAAATAAAACCAAATTCAATTTCTAAAAATTTTATAATCATATTAGATAGAGTGTAAAATTGAATTTTCAAAAGATAAAGGCCTACTAAACGTTTTAAGATTTGAAGTTTAAAAATAAAAAGGAATAGATTATTTAAGACAAGTTAACTTTAAAAATATAAATATAATTATGAAAGAATGTAATATTGCTGAAGGTATTCATTATAATGGAGAAAGAATAAATTATCTTAGATTTTTCTAATAATACATTTTTTAAATATAGTGTTTTTTATTAGTAATGGAATTTGAAAGATCTAGATTATCAGTTTAAGATGGAAAACTTAATAATTTTATTTACAAGTTAAGCAAATTAAACAATTAAAATTTTTTCGAAAAAAAATAATTTAAAAATAGACAAAAATTCAAATGGCTGCTTTGTCAAAAGAATTAATCTTATAAAGAAATACAAAATTTTAATTTATACTTTTTACAGGGTTATGCAGAAATATATATATATACATATATATATGTATGAAAAATTGTTAAATTGTTTAAATAGGTTTAATTTAAATTTAGGCAAAATAACTTATTCATATTTATTCAATTTTAATTGTATTAATTTCATTCTTATAATTTCTGTCATGCCACCAGACGATAGTAAAGGACCAAAAACTAGGTTTCACTTACATGATTTAAATAAAATTTTATTATTAAAAATTAGGGTAATCTAAGTGGTAATTCACTACGTGAAGTATAAGTTGATATTGTTTTTTTATCATTGAGGTGTGTTACCATTCATTAAACTGCAGATATACAACCCCGATGATCCAACAGGTGGACGTTGGCGTTAGAGCCATCGATCCCAAAACTGGTTACTGAGTTCTAGATCTTAATCTCCCTTCACGACTGATGGTCGACTTGGAATAGCGTGTTCAAGACTAAGCTCTCTTCGATACATACCATAGTGGGTCAAAGTGCGACCGGAATATCCGTGGTCTTAAGATGAAAAAAACTAACGATTAAAGTCTATCGCTCAGTATCCATGTGTCCTATTTTACCAGATGATTCATTATTTCTCGTTATACTCTAAACATAAAACTTCACCTACCTTTATCATCTTGACTTACTACTGTACAAAAATGACTAAGCACTGATTCCTTTATGATAAGATTTGAACGAAGACAGTATATAGAAACGCATATACATTTTTACAAATATCGAAATGTTTGTAAACATTAATGAATTCTGATTAAAAGTTAAAAACAAACTTAAATATACCTTGAAATAATTTAACTTTTAGTTATCTCAAAATTATTCTACTGATAAATCAAAAGCAAACCGTTTCCTGGGCGAATTTCTTAAGTATCAGTAGAAGAAAAGCATAATAAAAATAAAATCATAATAATAGTATAAATGAAAAAAATATTATTTACCACCTTTCGTAGTTCACGATTGCTAGTTTTTACGAACAATAGCAATCAAATATTGAAAATTTTCCTGTTGTAGTCGAAGTTGTATCCGTGGGTCGGTTAAGCCTGTTTTTTAAATATCTGTATATTCTTTGTCTGGATTGCTTTGGTGTTAAAATTGATCAAAAATGGCAAAATATATATAACTGATCTAGTGTCCTTGGTCAATTAAAATAATTTTTTTCTCGTTTCTCATCAAATCTGTTTTACCCTCATTTTTCCAGTGTTTGATTCAAAATTTTTGAAATAAATCAAATTATATTTTCTATATAAATTTTGATAGTAATTTCTTTGTAATCCATTTTCAGACAATTTTTCCGATTCATCAATTTTCTAAAGTTTTAAATTAATTACTATAAATATTTATATAATTACGCCTACAATTTATATTATAAATTACAATAAAAGAATTTATATAATACATATAATTACTTAAATAATAGAGTTGGTTTGTGGCATAACCGTAACAAAACGTTGGAATAATTTAACTTGACACTACATTTTTTAAAATGTGGAGTCAAATTTAATTGATTAAACTATGTAGTGCCAATTTTAACTGATATAAATAAAAAATTTAAAATAATGAAGATTTAAAACGAATACAGATTTTCTTGATGAAATTAAATGTTCAATTGGTTAGTGAGCCAAAAACTGATAATACATACGCACTCATGCGTTTGTTGCAATGGTAAGATGAAATTAACTGCGACGAAAACAATAATAAACGACAAAATAACAATACCAGATGTCCAAAAAATAGTAAGTATTCGATCGGGCTCATGGTTGGCATCTTTGAAAATCAAAAGCAGGCAAATCATAAAATCCATTTTTGTGGTCTAATGGGATGACATATTGAAAGTTTTGATTTCAGCCCCAGTCTTCATAAGATTGAGATATCTTATAATCGATACAAAAAATACAATACAGTGGGTGTAATTGGAATTATTGTCCAATTCGATGAGGTCAAGATTAATTACAATGTTATATTACACCGTAGCAGATTTGGGAACTGCAAATTGTTGATACATCAATGAATCCAATTTTAGGATTCTGTAAGGTAATACCAGATAAAATCTGAAACCATGCTACATATTATTAGGAGTATCGTTCGTCTTAGTTCAATAATTATACAGATGAACACAATTGAATTTAGATTATGTGTATAAATCGGTAACACATAAGTATCACTTCGTTGCTTCAGAGCATGTGGAAAGTTTTTCACAACAAAACAAAATTACTGCTCAAAATTATGAATGTCGTCGATAATGACAAAAAAGTTATTTTTTAACAGAATTCAAGTGATATGATACCTGGAAGGCAGAAATATTTAGTAAAACACTAAAATTAGTTAGTATATTAATAATGTATAATTGAAATTGATTATTATTATATGTGGTGTCAGATTTAAGTAATGAAATTATGTGCCGTCAGACTTAATTGATTACATTACTTAGTGTCAGTTTTAATTGATGGTTGCTGTAGTGTCAAGTTAAATTGATCCCATCATTTCGGTAGTAAGGAGTCAAATTATTTTTAGATAAGATTATAATTTTACGAGACTTAAGGTAAAATATTCTCGATTACAATAATTAATATTCTTTTAATTAAATTATTAACTATTATAAAAATCTTACTAGTCTTTATCAATAATTATTGTTTTTTATAAATATATTATTAATAATTAATATTTTAACATAGTAAAATGGAGTAAAACCTATTATAACCGAAAAATGTTATAACCTCGATATTTAACTTTTATCGCGTTTATTCTTTTTCAAATTATGTATATTCCTACTTTCCAAAAGTCTATTAAATCTTTTTTTCGACTCAAATTTTAAAAATCATCCGAAATGAGATTTTATTGACCAAAATAGTTTTTTTTTGATCAAAATTACTTTTTAACTATCAACCATAAAAATTTATAAAAATTATTTTGTAAACAATTTTAAGTTTAAATCATAACATTTTAAAATGAATTTTATCAAAATAACTAAAATTATTATTTTTCATAAATTTATTTTAAACCAATTAAAATTAACAAAATTTTAAAATGAATTTAAAAAAATTAAAGAACGCAAATGTTCTATTATATTGATTTCTGAATATACCAAAGAAAAAATTGAATGTAAAATTCAAAATATTTCAGCACTTTCTTTAAATCTGAAATTTGAAAAGGATTGAGAAAGATTCCATGAAATATTTATCTTTCAACTCTTTGAAGATTTTTTGTTTTTGTCAAATGAACTGAAAATATAATTATTTTAATAATAAAAATATAAGCGATATAATTTTAGTGCTCTACGAAAATTCCCATAATTGGTTGTCAATTTAAATTTTATGAAAATTCTGTTAATAAAATATCATGTCTGATGCCGTAAGGATTTTGATAATATCCAGCAATTACAGTGGTTTTACTTTTGTTTCTTTTGTTGCAGGCTTGTGGTAGCAGGGATATCAATTTCGAATTGAGATTTCTCAAACATTTCGACTAATCTTTCTAATAATTTCTGTCTTTTGCAATCCGGCCTTCTACATATTTAAATAGGCGATGTATTTTTCTTGTAATCTAGAAATCAATATTTTAAATAAAAATTTTTTACTATAATGATTATTAAATATAAATGTTAATTTTTAAAAAATTATCAATATTAAAATTAATAAATAAAAATGCATAAAAATTAAATTAAAAAAAATTATTAAAATTGAAACAACACTTTTTAATGTGGTTAAAAAAACAACTTCTTGAACGCAATAAATTAACCGACCAAAAGTTATATTGAGGGTCACTTCTAATTTTTTTCCGAGAACCCTGTAATTTGTATTTGTTCTTCAATCTCCTCGAAAAAATTAAACAAAATCGTACACGTTCTTCTAGTGTTATAACTGTATACAGATTTTAAGTTATAGGTTGGCTTGGTTGCATTATCATTTTGTCCAACTTATGAAAAAGTTTCCAAAGAATATCTGAAAATTTAAAATTCCTTCATATCATGGAAAAGAAATAAGTTGAAAATCTTATGTTCCATAATAGTTTTAACATATTTTCAATTTCTTTGTATTTCAAAGAGATGGACATATGTTAGGTTATTGTATGTAAAAATCAAATAATTTACTAAATAAAAATTTTAATGCCATTTTTTAATCTTAATAATTAAAGAATATTTTATTAAAATTCTTGACTTTTTTATTATAGAATTTGGTATCTTTATATATCATATATTTATATTGGATACTTAAAAGTCAATTGATTAATTGGTAATTCTTCAGTTAAACTGAATAAAATGTTTTATTAATTTATAAAGTATCGAACATCATCTGACACATCTGAGGCATTGTTTACGAATTCATGTGACTTGAACGGCATAAGAACGTTTCCTGTCTTTATTTGTAGTCTTACTTAAAAATAAACGATTTGAACTGTATATTCTTATATTAAATTTAATATCTTAGTCTTCAGGAAACATGTCAACTTTATGCTGCTTAACTGAAGGAATACCAATTAAATCGCAATTAGTGAGTTTGTTATAAGTAGTCCAACATTTAAAAAACGGATTTGTATTAAAATTTAAGTTATTGATAGAAATGTTTATGCAATGAACTTTTAATAAATTAACATGTTCTGTAAATTCGAAGCACTCAGCCTTCAGCATTTTAAATAAATTGATAAATATTAGGCCTACAAGTTGAAAAGGTGCCTATTTTAGTTATGATTGTAATTCAACAGATTAATAAAATATAGATATATTTATGCAAGTTATATGTACAAATTAATCTGGGTAATAATTGCCATCAATATTTATACATTTTAACCATTTTTCAGGAAGCTGGTGATTTCCAGCCTGGAAAAAAGATGAAGATTTGTCAATGATTTTTGTAAATCATCAAGGGTTTTGAACTGCTCATCAGCCAAATGATGTTGAAGAGACCTGAATAAATAATAATCTGATGGCGCCATGTCAGTTGAGTAAGCCGCATGAGGAAGAACGCCACAGCCCAGATTGGAAAGATAATCGACGGTGGTCTTTGATGCATGCGGTCGGGCGTTTTCATGAAGAAGAATAGCAGGCCTGGTTCCGGCACCTGTAAATGGTCTTTTTTGCCAGTGCCTCATTCAAGCGGATCAATTGACTTTTTTACCTTTCAGATGTCATTGTTTTGCCTGGCTTTAGAAACTCATAGTATACTACTCCCATACAGTCCCATCAAATACATAGTAAGGCTGTTGCTGCTTGAATATTTCGCTTGGTAATAGTATAAGATGGCTTATTTGGAAGAACATAAGACTTTTTTCGTTTTTGGTATTTGTGATATACCCATTTTCATCTTCCGATATGATTTTGTGCAGAAAACTTTTATATATACCGCCTCTTTTTGTTTCCTGGGGTGATAATATGATGCACCCATCGACAAGCTTTTTGAAACATTCCAAGTTGTCCGAGTTAAGGGATATAGGTTGCTGAATAACTCCTAGTTGTTTATCAAGATTTTTCAGGTCTTCATCCACAAATCTTTTTGATTGACTAGATCTTTCAAAATCTGAAAGGTCGTAATTACCTCCTCTAAATCTGCTAAACTATTTTATCGAAGTCTTGTAGGTTACTGCTCCCTTACCTAGTGCAGAAATGACCATATCTGTGGCCTCATACTTCGTTTTCTTTCATTGAAAGGCAAATAATAAAAAAATGAATTAAATGCATATTTCCGGAAGTCATTTAAAATTGCGCGATTTTTTTTAATATTAAAATAATATTGATTTTTTTATATAATATTAATCTTCAATTATTTTTAATTTTATTTTAGTCTTAAAGCAAAAAAAACGTTTGGTTTCTTAATTTTGAAAACATTTACTAAATTTACATTTAAACTTGTAGACCTAATAGTTAATATATAATTGTAAAATTAATTATGATTCTTAATTTTTATTATTGTTAGTTTATTAATTATAATTATAAATAATAAAGATTTGGATATCTTACTTGATCTTTAAAATGTATTCCTGGTATGTTAAATACCTGAGGGATTTTGGTAAAAATGATATACTTATTATAATTGAAAACTTTATACTGAGGAGAATAAAGAACGAGTCTTACAAATTATATTTTATCGAAAGATCCATGATCTGTTTTCTTAGAATGTTCTTCATTGAAATCAACGGAATTTGAGTCGAAACTTTCAATTTTATAGTCTGTATTTGATATCCCTGACGACATAAGCTCGTCTAATAATTCTTTTAAGTTTAGTCTTCCGCTATTTGATACGGACAATGCTTCTTCACTAGACTTTTTAATAATATCCCACAGATTGGTGTTAATTACACTGACAGAAAACTTGATCAAATTTAACCACATTTCTGTCTCGAAATCCATCAAGAAATTTGATAAGAAATTTACATTTTCCGTAATAATTTCATCATACAGAGAGGATAAATATTCATCTAACACCAGTCTTATATAATTTAAATAATTTAGAACAGTTGCTTTAAGACGCGGTCTTTCTTCATTGAAACGCTGCCTAGCAATCTCATCTATTACGATATTTACGACATTATAATTGTTTCGGTTATCATAGTCTAACTCATTTAAGATTTCCAAGCATCCACAATTTGGTTCATTTACAGGAGGTATCTCATATAATGTACTTTGGCTAGTTGCATCATCATAAAGGGTACTTGAAGAATAGAAGTTAGAATATTCTGAAATGGCTGTCACGTATTCTTCAAATTTCTCGTTGGTTTTCTTCAAATTAGTATTTATATTAGTAAAATTTGAACTTCCAGAAATGATGCTACAAGATGTGTTACAGATATCTCTACTATCCTCATGAACAGGTGTGTCCATATTTTCGATTGCTGACGAAAAACTGGTGTCTTCTGGTTTTGTTAGCCAAAATTTATTTGAAACATGAAAATGAATTGATTGATCATTACATATCTCGTCTATTATCTCTTCTATAATAGATGACTGAATGATGAGAGCTTTGTCTTCCATAACCTGACTTTGTCGATATAGACTATTTAAAGACTCTGCATTATTTGATAGAGTTTGCGGTATTATTCTTTTCGTTTCTGGTATATCCAATAAGGCGTTATTTGATATTTCAAATGTTTCAACTAATTCATTTGTCGATGCCTCATTTAATATTTTATTACTACTTAATGAATCAGATATATTATTAAATAACTGATAACTAGAACTTCCCAATATATAATTTCTTCTATAGATATGGCCATCTTTAGACTTATTTATAGTCAAAACCGTTTGAGGGTGATCATAGTTTTTCAGTAATTCTTTGAACATATAAACACATCCGACATGATTACCATTGAATTCATTGTAATATACCTCTATCAAATGGTAAACATCTAAAACCTGCCTATAGGATTCCTTGTCAATAAAGTCAACCATTATTTTGCAATGGCAAATATTTTCAATTTTTTTAATTCTTCGATCCAATGATGGGATTGATGATAACAATTGTCGGCAGCTGCTCACTTTCAAAAGAAGAAAAGAATAGTAAACCACCTTGCATTTTGAGTAGTCCATTGAATTCCAAAAATAAGGGTTTTAATAACTTAATAAAATTATATTAATTGTTATTGATTTTACATAAAATATTTAACTAAAACTAATTAAGTATTTCATTAATTGTCAAAGTTTAACGCTAGTTTTTTCATTTAAGCAAGTAAATTGTATATATA
>JBBMKC010236866.1:0-11152 GCA_037834085.1 Bipalium vagum | reverse complement strand
AGGCATATTATGCTTTGAAATCAAAGACGGATCTTTCGATGGGGACAGTTTTATTGACTTTATTAATGACAAGCTATACAATCATTTCGATCGAAATCCTGGGGATTTATTGGTGATGGAAAATTCCATCACCTCAAATATTTTATTAAGTTGATGACAGAACGAGGTATTGCTTACAGATTTCTGCCACCATACTCCCATCAACTAAACCGATCGAAGAGTTTTTCAGCAGCTTTAAGTCACAAATATAATACTTTATGAAAACCATTATAGATCGGGATGATTGAAAAGAATTGATTTCCCAAGTACTCATGCACGACGATATGAATTTCAGTGGTTATTTTCGCAGCATGAGACGGTTTATAGAAAAAGCCTTGGCGAGACAAGAATTTATTTAGTGTACATTTGTTATTTGAAAATTTTTTTCTATATATTTCTGAATATTGTTCTTTATATTTCTGAATAATTTTCTATATATTTCTGAATATTGTTCTATATATTTTTGAATAATTTTCTATATATTTTGAATAATTTTCTATATATTTTGAATAATTTTCTATATATTTTGAATAATTTTCTATATATTTCTGAATAATTTTCTATATATTTTGAATAATTTTCTATATATTTTGAATAATTTTAAATAATAATAGTAAATAGTAAAGAAATCTTTGTTTAAACTTTTTATTAATGTAAGTAAGACTAGTTAATTTTTAAATTCTTGTATTATAAAAATTTTTCTACATTTGTTATAGAAGTAGATATTTTAATGGGTAAAAAGACAAAAGAATATTCCAATGACTTCCGAAATGCTGTTGAGACGATGAGAAAAGAGAAATATAGCATGGGCCACATATCAAATATTCTAAAATATCTAAAATTCATTCAATATATTTTGGAAAAGTTTTCTTGTGATGAAAGCGTGAAAACCAGTCCCGGGCGAGGAAGACGAAAAATAACAACACCAAAAGAGGATCGAATAATCAAAACAATTGTTAAGAAATATCGGCGAACATCAGCTGAGAAAGTGAACATAGTCATTAAAGAACAAAATGGCAATTCAACTGTGAGAAATCGACTTTCAGACATAGGATTACATGGGAGGATGGCACGGTAGAAACATTTAATTTCGAAGATGCATCAGAAAGCACGAGTTACATGGGTAATTCCAGCATGACCGAGACCCAAAACATACGGCCAAAATTATTACACATTGGCTTAATGTCTTACCGGTGTAAATGTCTTGAAATGGATTGGACATTCTCCATACATAAACCAAATTGAAAATTTGTGGGCTTTATGAAGAGAAAACTCAAAGGGAGAAAAATAATTGGAAAAGACATGCTGAAAAGTACATCTTGGAAGAATGGCAACAAATTAACTCAGACTTCTGCAAAAAATTGGTAACTTCGATGAATATAAGATGTAAAATGATCATCAAGAATAGTGGTGATTCAATTAATTATTAAAAACAAAATTTTGATACAAATTTTTTGTACACTTATAATAAATGTGTTCGTATGGTTAATTTTCGTATTACTCATTTTCGGACATTGAAAATTCGGACATTTATGATTAAAATTCTAAAAACAACTATTTACATATTCTATACATTTACATTTTATATATACGGGATAGGTATTATAAAAATTTTTTTTAAAAAACTTTTATAAAAATGTTTTCTTTTTTAGTGAATTTTTTATTTGTATTATTATCGTACGGATAATTATTGGAATATATATATTTATGTAGATTATTATTATTTTTATCAAATTACTTATATATATAATTTCTTAAACATCAAATAAGATTTAAAATATATTATTAATGATATTGTATTCTGAAAATAAATGAACAGTTTATAAAGAGAGGAATTTCGAAAACGTTATAACTTCTGAAAATTCATCCAACACGTTTTTTATTCTTAATCTACTTCCTCATATCAGAAACTCTTATCTGACTTATTTCGAAATTTTGTAGATCGTCTGGCAGATGTAGAATCCGTACCGTTTTTGTCATTCCTTTTCCAAACCTCTTTCCAGTTAAGCATACAAATACATCACCAGTAACCAGAAGTTCTTTATCTTTTGCCCATTGAAGCGCATATATTAATTGCCTGTCTATCTCTTTAAAATAATCTGATTCCATTGTTTCTTAATAAATATGGTTATTTAAAAAATTTAACACCTGAGAATAATAATACATTTTTATAAAAAATGATTCTAATAATTATAAACAATTTTTATAAAAATTAAATTAGAAATACTTTATATTACATTTTTTAATGTCATAGCTGTATAATAAGTATGAATATATTATAAAAGGACACTTAGCTATATGAAGCATTAAATTATATATTGGATTCAACAATTTTCAATATATATAATTTTATATCTGATTTTTTTGTTAAATTTTATATTTCTAGAGTAAACTCATTTATATGGAATGGAAAACAAATCTTTTTAGTGATGAGAAAAGGTTTAATCTAGGAGGTCCTAACGGTTGTCAGTGTTATTAGCAGGACTTGAGAAAAAAATGAAAATTGATGATATGGGGAGCTTTCTCATTTGTCGAGAAGTTACCTCTAGCATTTATATCCATTAAAATGAAGGTAACAGATTATATACCGATTTATAGTAATATAGATTTGCTTACGGTAAAATTAATTGATTATGCACAGACCCATTATTTCCCGGAAAAATTCGTGTTTCAACATGATAATGCACCTATTCATGGTGCCAAAGTGACGAAAAATGTCTTCAAAATAAAAATAATGTCTTAGAGTAGGCCATCACTTAGACCAGACTTCAACCCAATAGAAAATCTATGAGGTATCGTCGTTTAGTGTGTATAGGCCAATGGGAGACAGTTTAACAATACTGTTGATTTAGAAAAGGATGTCCGACATTGTTGGAATCACATTGACATAAATATAACAAGAAACTTTGTGCTATCCATGAAAAAACGTATTTCTAATGTCATTTCGGCAAACGAAGCTCAAAAATTTCAAAACAACTAAATTTTATATTATGTTTGTAAATATAAATGTAATGGAAGTAATTTTATTTCCTTGTTAAAATAAAAAAAATATTAAATATATATTTTAGAGCTTGTCTTTATTTGATCTCTTTATTATTTTTATAACCTTTATGCACTTACCAAAAAGTTCTCTGTATTAATAAAAATAGTAAATTTCTTCAATAGAATTTTCAAAATTATGTATGAAAGTAATTCAATTTCGTTCACTGTATTATGTTTCAATGTTTACAATATCAAAAATTTAAGAATTTGTATTTTATTTTTGTTATTCAATACATTAAAACACCTTAATAAAAACCAATTTTTTTATTTATTTTCTTTAAAACAATTAATCTATAGTTATAATTACAAATCTAAAGGGTGGTCAAGGTTTAATTGCTCAAAGATGAATAAAATTTAAACTGAATGAAATTTTTTAAAACTTTCTTTGAAAATACAAAGAACACAAATACATATATTTGAATTCAATAAAACTACAGTCCTTTATAGCCACCAGTGTACAAATTATGATTGAAATTTGTAAACAGATTAGCACTGCTTTTCTGGGATACTTTCTTTGAAATCTTCTACCAAGCATTCTTAAATTTGCGAATTATATCACATTCCTTGTTCAATTCTTTATACCTTCTCTTGCACAATGCCCAGAAACGTTCTATTGGTCTTTGGTTAGGTATAGCTGGTGCATTTCTCCTGGTACAGTTCTTTGATTATAAAATCAATTTTATGTTCATTTAGATAATTGCACACAATTGTAGCATAATGCGAGGTACATATATCTGGCCAGAAGATTACGTCGTGATCTTGTTTCAATTTGCTTATAAATGGAATTAAATGCTTCTTGACACATTCTTCAAGACAAACTTACTTGTTAATCGTTCCAGACGTGAAATAAGGTTCTGAAATTTGACCATCCTGTGAAATCGCTTGCCATACCAAATATTTAGGATAGAACTTAAATTTTCTCTTCGTTTTAAATTCATTATCAATCTCACAATCGCCGACTATGTTGTAATATTCATTACCTGACACCTGGGATGGATGAACTGGACAGTATGTGTCATCATCCATAACAAAGAACTTATTACCGTCAGACTGAATCGAAAGTTTGTACAATTTTCTAAGTCATCTTTCAGCCCGTTCCTTTTGATCTTTCACATATTTTGAACCAGTAATCTTCTTAGATTTGATTCTCAATTTCTTCTTCGCATTCGCTACACTAGTTTTTGAAATTTTGAATTTAGTAGCTGTTGAATGTTCATTGATGTTTGGATTGCGCATATAATGATTCTTGATCTTCTTCAGCTGTTTAGCAGTTAACACGGATGGTTGTAGCTCTGATTTCTTGGGTATCCAACTTTATCAGTATCAATATAACGTTTCAATATTTGATGAATTTTTCGTTTTTTGCATCCTTCATCTACAAATTGCTTAATGGTTATCTTTCGATCTCCATTATTGGTCACAAAAAATTGAATAATTCTCTTGGTTTCACTTTTTTGACTTCGTTTGATAGCAATTTAAAAACTAAACTTGTAAATCGTCAAATTGATCTATAATATTCAAAAAAATAAAGAGAGAAAATTAATATATTTAACACAAGAGCTATTTAAACAATGCGCAATTAAACCTTGACCACTCTTTAATTAGAATTATGCACCACTACATGATGGATAAATATATTTTTAATTATCAGTGCAGTTTTGACACAAATTTTAATTTCTGGTTTCAAATATTTCGATTCAAAAAATAATAATAATAATTTTAAGTATATAAATAATTTACTATTTTTTACTCTTCCTTGTACTAAAGCTAATGAAAAATTATGTTAACCTACAATTTCAAAATATAATGCATTTTATTATTATTACCTTTTTATCTTTTCAAAAATTGATTTATATATAAAAAATAAAAATTTTTTTAAAAATATTAAAAAAATTAAACATTAAATTATTTTTAATTTAAATTCATTTCTACTTTACATTATTCGACCATTTAAAAATCTTCGGATTATAAAAGTTACCCAACTTATGCAAATTTTAGCTTTCATAAAGAAATATTTATTATGAAATGAAAACAATTTTAATATATTAACTTACCATTGTACAACAGAGCGAAAACACTTCTATACAAAATGCATTCTTTCACTAACTGAATATCCCTAGAAACAACTACAATCACACAATCAGGTCGAAGAGCTGACGCATTGAAAGCAGACCTATTTGTAATAATTATATTCAGTTATTATTAAAGTAAAATAGAATATTACAAGCCACTTTCAGTTAAAATTATTATCGCTTTAGCTTTACTGTTGTATGCAGCTTCAACAGCTGAAACACAAGCAGATTCTGTATAATCAACTGTATCTTCAAGTTTAAAAACATTTAAATGACTTTGAATTGATTGAAACAAACTAAAATTTGACACAGTCGCCTCTGCTTCTAGACATATCTAAAAATATTTTATTCAAAATTCTATTTTACAGCATTATTAATCCAAAAAATATCAAAGAAATGTAGAGAAAGATGTCAGACGAGCATAACCATTTGATATTGTAGTATCAAAAGAAAACAATTATTCTATCTTAAACTTAAAAATCTATTTTTAAAATTTCGGTCGGCTTACACTACCCGTAGATTTAATTAATATAGTCCTTAAAAATTTAATTGAAACATCTCAATTTTTAAATTTATATTAATTTAATATGTAAGTAGTGTTAGTAAATATTATATTCAGTTTATGATAAATCTGCTAATTATCAAACTCAGCAAATGGCTTCAAATAATAAAGTTTAAAATAAATAAAGTTACAGTTTTAATAAAAAATTTGTTTTTATGGCCGGATTAGTAGTCACATACCAATGCAACTGACGGGAAATTAATGATTCAGAGAATGGAGAATGGTAGGAGTTCTATTTAATGGAATCACAAGGTTGTTTGAGTTAGAAATAAATTTGAGAAAAAACAATTTTGAAGAAATAATTGAAAGACAATTTGAAGAGCTATTTTTGAGAAATTACTTTTCATTCGGAATATTTGTATATATTTTACATAATGATAATAAATTGTTTTACATTTTTTACAGGTGGAATGATCCATGATTAAAAATATAATTTAATTAATAACTCGATCACGAGTTATCTGAAATAGTTACTAATAATTAAATTAAGTGCTAATGCTTCTGAAATGTATATATTTGATGAACACACAGAATGCAAGAAAGGTTCAATTAATTAATTCTAATAGTTTTATTGAAAAATGAGAAAATAATTAATTAAAATTTGGAACAAGACAAAAAAATATTAATCATTGTAAAGAAAATTTAAAATAATTAAACTAGGAATAATTATGGAAAAACTAAAAAGAGTTCTCAAAATCAGTTGAAATTACCAATTATAAAGGAATAAAAAGATAAGATAAAGAAATCAATGTGATTTATTTTAGTAAATTTATTATATTAGGATTGGGCATAAGTTCTGCAGGACTTAAAAAATTTTAGAATATTAGTAATATTAAATCTAATCAATAATAATATTTGAGCACTGCTTTTATAAATATTCTTAATTCATATTTACTAACGCAATTTTTAAAATTCATATGATAAAAGTAAACCATTTAATAAAATAATGTTAATAAATAAATATTTTTAGATGACTGAATAGAAATGAATTGAGAAATCCAATTCGATATTGTACAAGCGCGGACTTTCTACTATTGAAGCTGAAAAAGAAATGTGATGCTGAAGGTAAATGGATCGTTCTCGATACAACTGTATCTCGTGTGTACAAACGTTTAAAAACTACTGACCATAGTTCTTGCACGATAAACCTCATTGTGGTCGACCATCGCAGTTGGAAAATAAATGAGGACTTACTTAGCAATTTTGATTATGAACCATCATCTATCAGTCGTAATTTGGAACGAATGCATAATGTGGATCACAAAATAGTTTTGACGCACTTGCACCAAGTTGAATATGCCTATAAGAAGTTCCATCAAGACCCACATGAGTTGACCGAAGCACAAGCCAATTGACTCGTTTAAATTTGGCGCCACTTACTGCAGAATCCCATAGAAGATCGATTTTGGACAATAAAGTGCCATTCATTTTAATAAACAGTCGTCAAGTCCAGAAGAAAAGTCGCAACTTACAGATACAGTGAGTATTGTATAATCATTTTAAAACTACAATTAAAACAGAAATAAATAGAAAATTACGATATAAAGATATGGATATCAAGAAGCAAGTAAATAGAAACCATATATTGCTGAATTAAACTGAATTTTTTTGAATATGCAGAAGATCGTGGAAATAAAGCACCAGTAAATATTCAATGTTGGAGAAAGCAAATGTTATTCATTTATATTTTGTGTATATTATAATAATTATCATTGTTAGATATAACTTTAAATAGTTTTATCATATTTAAATCCTAACGTAAACATTTTTAAAACATACTTGTACTACAGTTTTAATTGTCATTTCAACATACATTCCTTTACTTGTTTCTTTTCCAAGCACAACACCATCAACACTGGCTAAAACCGCATTTGCTACATCTGCAGCTTCTGCTCTTGTGGGTCGCGGCTTAGTAACCATTGAATCTAGCATTTGAAAACCAACGAAAACTGGCTTATTAGTCAGTAAACATTTTGAAATTATCTGATTTTGGAGAAGAAACACTTTTTCTATTGGTAAATCAATACCAAGCAATCCTCTGCATATGAAAACACCATCAGAAGCACTTATAATGTCATCAAGTCTGAAAAATAAGTGATTCTGAAACATTTATTATATCCATTAATTATTTTCAATGATCAAAGAACAATTATTTCTTTAAACGCAGTTAAATATTGCTTAACAATTGTCAAATATATTTTATCTGAATAGTAAAATTTTAAGAAACATTAGTTTATTAATCAAGAAATCAATCCAAGCTTTAATATAAAAAAATCAAAACTGATATAAATATTGGATTGTTCGGAAAGTCACTTCATATTTTTTAGTAAAAAGTAAAATCAAAGGTTTTATTAGTAATAAATAGTTTAAACAATGTATTGTTCTTTTTGTTCCAAATATTAAGTTCCTAAAAAGTAACTGATTTTAAATGGGTTAAGAAGATCGAAAATTGGACGTTTAGGTTACTTAACAAAAGGTTTAATATCTGAAGGGTTTATGGACGAATTTTCTAAGCACAAAAACTGAAAATTATTGTCACAATGTTACAATTGTAACAAAATATGACACATAAAAAAATATCCAAATCGAAACAGAAGAAAATATTTCGCATTGGTTCGGAAGACCATATAAGAAGAGATTGCAACAGAGTGAAATGCAATCGGTGTCATGAAAAGGGCCATCATGAAAAATACTGTTATACTAGTAAATCAAGAATAAGAGCTCTCAGACAACGATATAGTTATAAGAGAAATACAGAAACGGAATATAGAAGAAATAATGGATTTCAGGAAAATGTGAACGAGATTTCAGAAGAAAGGGTGGAGGCGTTTTCAACATTAGAAGACAGAGAAAGACTGTATGGAAATGGAGAAAGACAAGCAGACTCGTATTACGAACACCCAAAAGGGCGAGCTCCGTCCGAGGTCGAGTTGATCGGAGCCTTGAACTAGACGTATGAATACAGTTTCACAAAGAGAGGAATGTAATAGAGAATGTGAAAAGTGATAGTGAAAATGAAAAAGTGTCAGGGCAAAAGAGGGAATTGGAAAAGTTGAATAGATTTTTAAAGAATTTTGGGAATGAAGATGAAAAGGAGAGAAAAACGCTGAATAATTTTAAAGAACAGAGTATTAAATATATTGTGATGAAAGGAAGGCCAAGTATAACTGTTAATACACAAGGACATGAAAAAGAAAGACCAGAGCATTAAATACAATAAACAAAGATGCAGCATATAAATGGAAGAGTAATGAAAATTAAATCGATCAGATTAAAGAAGATATTGAAAAGAGGATTACGTCTTATTTGCGCTTGGAAGATGGTCTAGTCAAAACGGTCGAAGGAAAAATATTGATTCCAAAAACCAAGAGCCGGATGTTAATGGAAGAGATTCACAGATCTCTAACACATTCTGGGACCGAAAAGGTTATTAAATATACAGCTGATTTGTATTATATGAAATACCTGAGCGAGACGACAACAGAATTTATAAAACAATGTGAAATCTCTTAGAATCATAAAGTAGTCACCACAAAAACGAAAGAGCATACAATAAAATTATCAGCAGATCAACCATTTGAACAGATAAAAAAATTGACATTTGCGGTCTCTTAAAAGAAAATTTTTGAAGGAAACTACATATACTACCTATTATAGATCAGTATAGAAGGTACATTTCATTAATGCCGATAATGAAACAAGATGGGGAAACAATTAAAAAAGTAATAATGGAAAAATGGATATATAAATATGGTGCATCAAAAGTAATCCATGTAGATTGTGGGAAGGTCTTTAAATCTAGAGTTTTTAAGGCACTAGTCACACAGAGTAACGCAAAACTCTGTTTTTCTAGTCCGTATCATCATAGTACCAATGGCATAATAGAACGGCAATTCCGCACGATAAGTGACTACATGAATACTACTATGGCTGAGAGAAGAAACAATGATTTGGAAATGTTGTTACCAGAAATTGAGTTTATCTTAAACGCAACATTTCAGAAAACGCTAAGATGCATCCCAGCTGAATTCATATTTGGAGGACAAATCTACAAGAGGCTTGGATGAGTAATAAAATATCTGAAAAATTAGAAAAAAAAGCGTTCAAGTTAGACCAAGTGAAGCAACAACAAGAAGAAAGTTCAAACTGGGGCAACAAGTACTTGTGAAGTCTGAAGGCAGAACTAAGGACAAAGAAAGACACGAAGGTCCATACAAGTGAACCGAAAAATTAATGAAAGGAGATATGCATCGGAAGATAGAGAAGGAAAAACAATTGAAAGGAATATGAAATATAATATTTAATGTCAAATTTAATGATTTAAAAATATTTAAGAATGCTTTAAAAAAATTGGTAATAAATAATATAATTTAATCAGTTAATAATTTTAAAATAATATTTTTATTTATAATAATATAAGATATTCACATGGTTTGATTAAACTTGATTGAATATTTAAGACATGTGATGTCATTAATATACAGAGTTAAAATTCTTAGACTTCTGGATTACAATACAATATAGGAATACTCAAAAACGGAAATAATTTTTAATTACATACTTGGAAAAAATAATAAATTTAAATTATTAGGTGTACAACTATGACTCCGGATTTTTTAATAAGAAAACAAAGACATTTATTAAAAATTTTATTTTAAAACATTTATTGAAAATATGTTCCATTGGAAGCTACAACCTTTGCCCACCTTTCAGGTAACGAATGAATTCCATGAAAGAAAAACTCTGGCTCTTTTGATGAAATTCAGCTGTCAATCCAATTTTGGAGTTCTTCAAGGGAACTGAACCGCTCTCCGGAAAGTGCTGATTGCAAAGAGCGAAACAAATGGTAATCCGAAGGAGCGGTGTCTGGTGAATAGGGCGGGTGAGAAAAGACTACCCATTTTGTACCTTCTAAGTAATGATTTACAACTGAATTATGCGTTATCATGTAAAATTATCTTTTCGTGTCAAATAAGATAATTCTAGTCACTCACTCTGGTCTTTTTCATTCAAAACTTTCTTAAAACGAATTAATTGTGATCGGTAAAGTTCACCAGTTAGTGTTTGAGAAAATTTTAAAAATTCATAATAGATTACTCTTTCTGATCCCACCAGATACACAACATAACTTTCAAACCGTGGACATTTTGTTTCGGTTTTCATGGACCCGGTTCACCTAGCATCACCTAAACTGCTTTGCGTTTTGGATTTCCATAACGAATCCAATTTTCGTCTCCTGTGATAATTCGATGCAAAAAACTTTTCCTTTTTTGTCTCCGAAGAAGGACATTACAAATTGTTTTTCGCAGTTCAATGCATTTTTCTGTCAATTCATGTGGGATTCAAATTCCAAATTTTCGAATACAGTCAACACTGTATAATTTCACATTTTCCGTCCCGCGAAATTTAACTATTTGTGGAACGTGAATTTATAAAA
>JBBMKC010236855.1:0-11153 GCA_037834085.1 Bipalium vagum | reverse complement strand
AATAATATAATAATAATAATAATAATAATAATAATAATAATAATAATAATAATAATAATAATAATAATAACATAATATAATAATATATAATTTTGTAATATCTAAAATCTGAGATTTAGAATATGTTTCATAAATGTAGGTGTTATTGTTTTTCCAAAGTCCATTAGGCAATGTCAGCGATTGTAAAGGAAAAAAAATTGTCTAAGTTTAGGTCTAGAATATTTGACAAAATAAACTTAGAACAAATAAATAATCATATTAGTAACGGTGCAATAGTGTAAACCAAGTGGAGAGACCAATATTCGATAGGAATCTTGAAACTAAAAAGGAAAAAGCATGATTCAACCCATGTTTTGATTCTAGTTTTGATAATGGAAACGTGTATAGTATCAAATGTTTACATTCACTTTCATTTTTTCATACAACTGGTTGAAAGGTCAATTTTTATTCTATATATTATAATAGTAAAAGAAAATTTAACCAGTCTTCAAACTCTTTATTATTGACATAAATCTGGGTTTCATTGTTTGACAAGGTTTAGGGATTTATAGTCTGCTTTGTTTCTCCATTTTTCATCATTACATCGTTGCAAATCTGGAGAAAAAATTAATTGGGAAAAAGAGATTTTTAAACATGCTGAGGGATAATTAAAATCTGTATGAGAAATATTTCTTTGAAAATGTTTATTTTTCAAAATTATTAATTTTCAATGAGCAAATAGTTGTAAAAGATTGTGAATTAGATTTTTCGCTAAATTTTATTGTTCCTCTGTTTCCACACAATAGAAATTACGAAGCAAACTGTGTTTTGCAAACCCAATCCCTCCCAAGAGTTAGAAATCCAATTAGTTGCAAATAGCTGAAATATTTCACGAAGATTAATTCAAGGATGAAATAATTGACTATTTATATATTTTAATAAATATTATTACAGTTTAAATGTTTTATCAAATCTCAAAACGCCAATGACATTTATGTAATATAAAACAGTTTCTCAACATTAATATATCCACAGTCTTATCTGTATTAATTTTATTATTTTATTATTAAATCATCAATTTCCTTTTGCTCAGATTAATTATATTTAGTATCGTTTTCAGTTTCAGAATGAAGTGGTCTCATATAAAATTACATAATCTTTATCAAAGATTCACCATCTCTTAAACAATAATCTTTCAGGTCTTAATTTTTTCAAATAATAAAATTTAATTTTTTTATCCTTTTTTAAAATTTGATAAGTGCATTAAAAATCTTTTTTTAGTTACAATAAACGAATCCTGAAACTCAATTCTTGTCTAAATAAATATATAAATAAAATAAAATAATTTTCTACAATTTTAGGTTGTTCAATAAGAAACGTCGCTTTTCCTTAATGATTTTTAAAGCTTATTTTAATCGTCAAAAAAGTCAGTATTTTTAATGTTCTAGGGCTTGTTTATAAGTTTAAGAAATATTGTTTCATATAAAATATTATTTAATATTTTATAATTTTATAATTGTTACAGATTAAGATGAATAACTATGATTTTGATTTAATTATCTGTACAAGCTACTGCGGTACAACCTACCAGGAAGATCAGAATAGGTTTTTGAATAATGCTTGTGAAGTACGTATAGTTCAACGATGGTTTGAAAAGTTCAGAAGAAGAGACAACCTCAACTAGAATCATTAAAGATGAATGTTTGTAATGAATATTATTTGATTAGAGATTGCCACTAATCTCGGAGTAAGTGTTGGAACAGTTTCAAATCATTTGAGAGACATTGGAAACATTATTAAGCTCGGTAAATGGATTCCTCAATAATTGAACGATAATTAGTAATATTATCATTTAAAAGTTTCCTCGTCACTACTTTCAAAATGAACTATTTCTTGATTAAAAAATTACATGCGATAAAAAATTGGTGTTCTATGATAACCGCCGTCAATCAGCGTAATGTCTTGATAGAAAATGAAGAGCCAAAACAGTTTCCCAAACCTAGTTTGCATCCAAAGAAAACAATGATTATTTGGTGATCAAAAATTAAAGTAATTAATTATAACATATTTCATTGTGAAACCATTAAAACCGAAAATTACTGCACAGAAATCGACGAAATGCACAAGAATTGTATGAAAAACGCGGTTGACCTTAAAAAATTGGAGGAGTTTGGTTACGAAATTCTGACCGATTTACCTTATGCACCGGATTTATTGCCCAATGAAATTCATTTCTTTAAGCATCTGGATGCTTTTTTGCAAAGGAAAACTTTTACAATTCCACAGTTTTATGATAGTGACATAGACAAACTTGCTTCGCAATGGCAAAAATGCACTGATTCTAGTGGTGATTATTTTTCTTAAGAAAAGTTCTTCTAATGACTTAGCATTTATTAAACCTAAGAATGGAAAATCGGCATCTCATATTGAACAACCTATTATTTACATGTAAAATAATTAAAATATTTTTCAGAATAATCAAAAATCATAATCTTAATATTTCCCACAGAACAATTTACATAAGATACCAGTGATTGAAAAAGGAAGTTACCAGAAACCAGATTAATTATGTAAACAAAAACTGAAAATTGTTGGAAATAAAATAAAACAAATTATCTAATCTGAAATGTTTAGTTCTTTTTTGTGAAATTCTGAAGGAGAATAATTTCTAATAATAATTATTGTTCAAGATATATGAAATATATACAAATTTTGTTATTATTAAATTATAATATAATTATTATTATCATCACCATTATTAGTATCTCTTGTAATAAAAATATTATTAAAATAAAATGTATTATTATTATATTATTTTTCTATTTTTTAACTATTTTTTAATAGGTTATAATTTTTTTTAATGGGCATTTAATAAAATCGCTTGGTGAATACACAAGCAATTTAAAAATAAATAATGTAAGTATAATGAAATGAATTCAGTGTTTCATCATATTTATTATTAATATATGAAAGTATTTCCGGAAGTTTTGGGCTTTACTTTATTCTCTTTCTATTTATATTTTTTGGAATCTTTATGTTTAATAATTAAAAATAAATTAGGAAGGAAACCAAGAATGGATATCAATGGACAGCGAAATTCTCATGCAAAATGGAGTCATTGTTGGAACTCAATCTCCAACGGGAAATATGCTGTTAGTGGATTGTCGATTTGAGCTTCCCTATGGTTAGGAATTTTTATTTTATTAACTTGGATCTTTCTGTTTTTGTTATTAGAATCACATATAAAAATATAATTTTTAATTTTACTAATTTAAATAAAACTATCGAATAAAATTGTGATTAAATAAAAACAAATATTTCTTTTTATAAATTATTTTTTCCATTATATAACTTTCATATTTAGTATATTCATATAACTTTTCAAAATATATTCATAATTCATTTATTGTTTCTGGGTTGTTTTAAAACATTTTCTGATATCTTGATAAAAAATTGAATTTTCAGAGTAATTAAAAAGTGTTTTTAAAATATTTTTATAATATATTTTTAACGATATGTAACAATACCTCTATTATAAAATAAAATATTACAAGGTTAAAGTTTTTTAAAATGCTTACTTAATCAAGGTCATTTGACTTTGTTTTAATATATCATTTTCATTTAAAAAAGTAAATGTTTAAATTATTATTGATATTATTAAGAATGTTTAATGGTCCTTTACAATGAAAAGAATAAACACAATTTTAAAAAACAGAGCTTTTACAATGTGTCAGGAGTTAATTTTACAGGGTTTCACAGAATCATCACGATACCAAAAATCTAATTTGTTTGTGTCAAAATATTAAATTTTGTTTAAAATATTTTTTGAAAAATTTTTTTCGTGAGGAACGTAATTTGCTTATAAATTACATAAATGTGACGATTTATTTTACAATTGAACAACAATAAATGTATACTACATTAGATTGTTATTCGAATACTTGTCTACATATTCCTCATTCTACCCATCTTCGAATATTTCTGTAATAACCATAAGGGCGATAGTATGGACATTGAAAATATTAGTAAAAACTTATCAATAATTTCTTTTTTTCTTGAAAATGGACGTAAAGTTGCATTTTTAGCTTTTAAATAAGAAAAATATTCTTCAATAGGATTTCATTGCAGAGAATAGGCTGGTAAGTATGAGTAATTAATTTCTTTATCATTAAGAAATTGTATATCGTCTGCAGTTATCCATAAGCCAGTTTATCGTTAAAATTCATATTAGGAATTGTTTTGTATTGATGACATCCATTAGGACTGTTATACTAAAGAATCCTTCTCTAAGCTCGTAACCGTTAATACCATATATTAATTGCTAACATAAGACTAATATTTGTACCTTTGTTGACAGTTACGGTTGAATAACATTTCAATTTACGTTTTATAATTTATACGTAATTATAATTTTTCGTTTCATTACATTATTGTCTTGCTTCAAGAATTCTACGGCTTTTTTTCTCTTCGCCAGTCTTAGACATCCCTTTACGTGTAAAACCAGTTGGTTTTCTACACCTTGAAACTGTAGATTTGCTCATGTTAATACTTTGACATGCAACATCCTCTTTCAATGATTTCAATGTTTTTATGGGATCTTTAGTCAAAATATTTTTTGTTTCAAGAATATTATTTTGAAACTGGCCTTCATTTTTTTACTCATAAAATAGTATCATTTGTGAATCATACTTCTGTTTTAGCTACAAGTCTTTGGACATAACCGGAACTGGTTTTTGATTCTTCGGAAACATTTTTTTAAAGAATATTTCCCCTCCGTAGGCTTTCTGACTCATTTCATTATACATTATTTATAAAGATTGTTCTCGTTTTCCTGGCATTTTTTTGTATCTTTAATATTTACTATTTCTGCTTTAAATAAATCCGAATTGAAAGTTTAAAACAAAAGTACTTACCAGTCTATTTTTAAAAAATACAGGAACAATTATCTTTTGATGTTATACATGTATATATACGGAACAAAAATTTATATTTATATAAAATTTTGGGAAGAAGAATTACATATATTTCTGGGAAACGCGACAACAAAGTCTAATATAAATATCACAGATATGCTATATGATGAAAAAATGATTTTTTGATCTGAACACTTCTGATTTTATAAATTGTTTTAATAGTTGAAGCAGTTTATTTATAAACGTGTTCAATATTTTATGCCAAATTAAACAGACTAATGATGTGAAATAAAATTTTAATGGAAATCCGTGAGATGTGAGCAATCCATATTTGATTTTTGACAAAACAATACATGAACCTTGAAGTCCAAGTCCAAAAATAAATTTCTTTAAAAAAGAAAAAAATTTACAAACTTTATCTTTCAGCCGACTCTTCAAATAAAAAGAAATTCTGAAAAACTGACTGACAGGTTTTGTTTGTTCGATTTCAAAAATGGAAATCTCTTAATCCTCAAATATTTATTTTCATCGTTTATCATAGTTCTGAATTGGGATTATTCTCCAATAATGGCTATTTATATTTGATTTATTTACAATAATGTCTGAAAATTTAATTAAAATATTGATATATGTGGTAGAGGCTCAATAATTGAACTTTTTGTTCTTTGAAAGGCAATTTCATGGGAAATCCGGAAACAAAATGTAATATAATCATTGTTTAATATTTGGGGCTCTACGATATATATGTAGTAGTAATATTCTGAAATATTTACACCGTGATCAATATTTCCAGATAACGAATATCAATTATATCTTTTTGATGATTCTGAAAAAGAGAATAGCAAGGAATCATTTGGTGATACTTTGGATAAATACGAAAAACAGGAATTAACTATAAATAATAAAATTATGGGAAAATACTTAAATTCCAAACCTGGAGAATCAGTCGTAACCAATTATGCAACAGGTGATAATTATCAAAAAAGAATTTTGATTAAACTCTATTAAGTCTATTATTTAATTGGGAAAGGACAACGGATAATCAAGTGTCAGTAAAAAATAATTAAAATTTAATTATAAAAAATTAATTATTATAAATAAAGAATTATAAAAAAAGAAATTATAACCTTACTATTTTGTTTCTTTTTAAAATTTGTTTTTATGTGATTTGTTTGTTTAATGTGTTTTATTGTTAAGAAATTGTAATTAAGCTCAAAGGATTTTACAAAAACTGCTTTTATTAAATAAAAAGTAAAATGTAAAAGAAATAACAAGAGAAGAAATATTAATTGATGAAATTAAAGACGAAATTTTCAAGTAGGAAATTAAAGTTCTTTTTAAAATAACAAAATAAATTACAACGAATGGGTGGAGTCACATGGAGAAAACTTCTGAAGACATTTATATATTTTTTAAAAAAAATCATTAAAATTTGTTTTGTTTTAGTAAATTTGTTATTTATGATCTTTGGTGTAATTAATAAAAATAACTAACAAAATAATTTTTTCGATAAAATTTAGAAATATTTTCCTTGGTCTCCCACAGATTCTTATTCTTCAAAAAAGTATTTCTATTCTAATCAAATGGAAATGTTGATCACTCTAATTTCTTATAAATTGATTATTTGAAAAGAGTTCTTTGTAATTTTTAATATTTTTTTCAATAAAATATTTGTATGTTTTTTTTCATTGATTTTTTTTCTTTGGAAGTAACAAAAAATTAATTAGAATCTTTTTTTAATAAATTTATTTATATTTTATTTAGATTTATCTGACAAAGACAACGAAGACTTTCAAAATAAATTAGGAGAACTGAACACAAATAATGAATTTGATTTTAATGGAGGATATCAGCACCTTCGACTTAATCCATTCGCTCAATGTAGACGTATTATTAATTCTGTATTTCAGTAGCAATGCTTAATTGATATATACATTCTTAGCAATTTTTAGTCATTATAAATTAAATATTTTTTCAAATGGAAATCTGTTAAATATTTTGAATAAAATTTAAAACGGAACAATTTTATGTGTAAAGAATGAAAAACTGTAATGAAGCATCTTAGAATGTTTCGTAAAATATTAATGACCAAAAAAAGTAATTAAAATGAAAAATAAAATAAAAGTTGAACCAGGCAAATTTAATGTTCAATGCTCATTTTCTTTAACTAGTCTTTATTTTGTCATCATCATCAGATTTTATTTTACATTTACGTTCGATAATTGAATCTTTTTTATACAGCGCTGGATTGTGTGGTAGTTTCGCATTTATGGTAGAAATATCTTGAAAAAAATGTAATATGCCATGATTTTATTATTTTACGCTTAAAAATTTGAAAAAAGAATTTAGCTGCAAAAACCCTTTACTAAGAAAAGTTGATAAAGTAAAAAGACTGAGATTGGCCATCAAACATCGAGATTCGACAATTGACCAATGGAAAAAGGTCTTATGGACAGATGAATCGAACTTCCAGATTTTCGGTTCTCCTCTACAACCAATCAGATCCGTCCTTATAAAGGTGCAAAACTCAAAAAGAAATTAAAATCAGTAAATAAAGAAAAATAATTTCCCGAAGAAATATGGATTGATTGATTGTTATTTATTATGAGAAAACTGTTTCTTAAGGATATAAAATAAATAAATAATTAAATTAATTAAGATGGATTTTCGGAATAAGACATTTCTTGTATATTACTAGTAATTGTATATTAAAATGTATATATATTGGTTGTCTAAAAAGTTTCCGCCGTTTTTAGCAATATGAAAAACGTAAGAATACTAAGACAATTTCAGACCTTTATTAAACTACATATGTACCATATTGGCCGAGAATGTCTTGTCATTTCTTTGGTAAAGCTAGAACTCTGTCACTGTAGAACGTCTCCGATTTTTCGCATAAAATCTGAGTTAAAAGGTTTTCGGTGCCCTCCTTTCAATTCAATTTTATACCATAAAGAAGTTCTGCAGCGAACAAGACAAATGATAGCCTGATGGTGCAATATCAGGACCATATGGAGGATGCAACAAAACTTCCCAATCAAGGTCAACTTTTTAGGCAGCCCAATATATATTGTGGTTTTCCCAATGGTTCATAGAAATTCAAACAAATTGATTATGTCAATTATCACAGGAAAAATAAAAATTTGAAAACGTTCAATACAAAATTGTATAAGTACATAATGCATATACCTTATGTACCCTGTTTATAATTGAAGCTTTCTTCCGAAATATTTATTTTTAATTATTTGTTTTACTGGGCTTTTAAAAAGAGAATGTATATAAATATATATCATATAAATGAGTTTTTCCTAAAGTTTAAATTATTTTATTTTCCATACAGGTAATAAAATCAATTCATTTCTGAAATTAATGTATAACTATATTGTGATGGATGTTCTTGAAATTTGAGTGAAATTTTATATGAACTTTTTTAGTGAGTGGTTTGGAAGAGATTTATTGGGTTGAATATCTGATTGAATATATATCAACTTCACAATGAAATGAAGTGAATGTTTTATTAGCAAAACCAATTGTGACTTCATATTCTATTGTGTCTTAAAATATCTGAGAACCAGTAACGTTTATGTTGTGTTATAAATCAAATGAAAAATTCTCAAAATCAATTATCAAATCATTCATTGACTATCATTCCTTTCCCTTCCCAACCTCAAATGGATAAAGCTAATTCACTCTACATCGAAGTTTGCATGTTTATATGCAATTTCTCAAATGTCTCCCATAAATATTTTCATATATTACTAGCTAAGAGCTGCAAATCTCTGGAGACTTTGAATTTAGTTGTTACGATCTGGTATCAATCAGAAGAGTTGGATTAGGAGGAAAGACTTCCAAATCATTTCTTAAAGCCAAATCTTAATCTTAAAGAGAAAATTCTATCCTGTTATATTTAAATCATTTAATCGAAACAAAGGTTCTCATATATTAAAATATATTTTAACCGAGACTTCTTATTCGTATATATTTCAGTTGATACAATCTATAATAACAATTTTTTTACTGAAAAGCTGATAATATGCTTGATTTCTTTCAGCCACATATCTCAAGAGCTTTCTTGTCTTGAAAAATATAAATTATAATTATAAATCATTTTAAATTTATTTTTACGCTTGAATTAATTTCTTCACTTTTTTAAAAAAATTTTATTCTTGCTCGTATTTATTTTCTTTTCTTATTTCAGTTTTAATTTTTAAAAAATATTTTTTCACATTGCATATAATAATAATAATAATAATATATAATAATATAATAATAATAATAATATAATAATAATATAATAATAATAATAATATAATAATATATTAGAAATAATTTTCATAATTATTTAAAATTTTATTTTAAACCAATCATTTTCTATATATTTTAAGCATAGCGAAGCTTTCATATTGAAAAAAGGTTTTCATTTTCGTATTTAATTAATTATTTTAAACAAATTATGAGTTTAAAGAGGTTTTAAAACGAAAAAATGAATGGTGTTGAATATTAAATACCGGTAATGGTATCTGTTAACATTAAAACTATTATTAATTTTTTAACAGGGTATGGGTATACCATTTTCATCATTAAATTTTAAAGGCGGCAATGTTCATTTTTCGTTTTTGAAGTTTTTCATGGCAGTAATTTTTGTATACTAAAATTTAATAAAACAACCAACAAATATCACCACTTTTGTTTTAAGTTTGGTAAAATGTTTTGGGAAACCTTGCAGATGATTAAAACTATTTGTGTTTTAAGAACATACTTAAGTTATATTACAGATTTTCGTTATAAAATAGAGCATTTGAAATCATTGATTGGTAAATACCATGTGGGTGCAAAAGAATTCAGCGATTCGTTTCTAAATACCATGAGGAAAAATCATGGTCTTTCTAACATTATATTGCTTGACTCATTTTCAACAGACTGGAGTTCTAATTGTTTCCAAGACTAAATTTGGTTATGAAATGACAAAGCAACGATATTATTCAGAACAACTAAAATATAGCAACATTGGTTTGTATTATAATAATATATTTTATCATCGCATCTAAAACAGTATTGATTTGCAAGGAATTTATTTTGAATATTTTAAGTGAATGTTCATATTTTATAATTGTCTATATGTCCCACCAGAAACCTTTCCATGGGACAAAATGCATAATGTAACATTTTTTTTAAAAATTGAGCCACGACGTAATAAACATTTAAGTCTTGATTTATTTTTATATTTTTATAAATATTGCGTGGTATCTTCCTAAATGAATTTTCTAATCTGATTTTGTTTATCTCCTAATCTATCACATAATCTATTTAAGCGCTTTTTTCGCATCACTTTTAAGGATGAATTATTTTCGATCAGAATCAATGGAGCTTTTTGAGAAAGACCTTTGATCCGTGAGAAATTAAAATATGTAAAATTTAAGATTTTAAAGAAAAAATATCTTGAAAGAAATTTATTTTAAACTGATAATTTATATTTAAACAAAAATAAGGTAAATGTTTTAATTTTAATACAACAGTTTCTCTGGGCATAACAAAACATATAATATGTTGACAATTAATCCCTCATCATTGTTTATCATTAATGAAATTAAAAGCCGAAGACACAGAATTGTGTACTTAAATCCTGAGATCGAGATTAATATTTAATATTTACTAAGCTATTCTTTCTGAATTATGATGCTGTGTTACTTTAATTGAGTTTATGGACATCTATTTTAGACTCTGCTAACCATAATTCTGTGTTCGTAAAAATTTCCAATCAGTCTAATATATTGGGGATTTTAATTCCTTATTTATTTAATAACATAAGTACTTCTCGTGTTGGAGGATATTTAAGGTCAACATTCCTATTACTAATACTACCACTAAAGATAATAATAATAATAATTATCATTTTGAACATTTTTAAAACCAACCAATGCTTGCAATGAACAAATAATTGGCCAAATAATTGGACCAAAGAAAAAAATTTTGAGTCGACATTGCAACATTAGCACACAATCAAAGCTATCGATATCTTGAAGTGGATTTCTGCGATCAACTCCATAAACCACCAACATCGGTTTTAAAGATATCGTTTCAAAGTTTAAGCTTATCTCACAAAGCATTTTATTTCCATGGCAAAAATTTCCAATCAGTCTAATATATTGGGGATTTTAATTCCTTATTTATTTAAAAACATAAGTACTTCTCGTGCTGGAGGATATTTAAAGTCAACAATCCAATTACTACTATTAACACTAAAGATAATAATAATAATAA
>JBBMKC010236845.1:0-11153 GCA_037834085.1 Bipalium vagum | reverse complement strand
ATATTTACATTCTAATAATTATTTTATATCATTTATAAATGATTATTATTATTATACAAAGATTATATTTATTTGTAAATGAAAAATATTAAGAAGTCACCGTCCAATAATTTTAGGCGCAATGTGAAAATTTTATTATAAAAAACATTTTAAAACAATAATTGACATATACATACCTAATTAATAGTCTGTCATGCCTCCTTCAGCACATCCGACTTTAAAAATTCGTTTTGACATTGACATAGCGAGATTTTCCAGCAATGATTTATTAATCTTATCCCAACACCTTAAAATCGCTTTCTTAAGTTGATTAACATAATAATACTGAGTCCCATTTGAATATATCATTCTAGTCAGATAGCCCTAAAGGTTTTCTATTGGAGATAGATCAGGTGATAAAGAAGAACATGGTAAAACCTCTATGTTTCTGTCTTTAAGCCGTTGCATACTTGCTTGTGCAGTATGAGGTTTTGCTCCATCTTGCTGAAATATCGAATTGTCGCCACCAAATCATGACCGATCCTCCTCCAGAATGAAGCTTTGAAAAAATAGATTGTTTCTTAAATCATGACAGTAAAACAAAAAACCAACTGGTCCATCAAGACAAAATCTTTTTCATCACTCCAGATGATTCTTTTCTTCATTATAACAAGCTTTTTCTTCTGTCCATTCCAGTCTTCGTTTCGGATTTTCATTCAATACTGTTCCTATTGACTCTCGACATATGTCTAAATTACACTTAATCTGAGCTAAACTGATAGTTTTTTGGCTCGCTTCATTGATCATTCTTCTTTTTAGTCTATCATTAATCTTCACTTTTAGACCCCTTTTTCCCTTTATTAACATCATACAAGCTTTACTCTTCAAATATGCTCTGATCAAATGTTCAGATCGGTTAATTGTCTTGGCAATGTCCCTATTTGAAAGATTTTCACTATGAAAAGCGTCTATTTTACCTTTTTCATATTCTGATAGCGACTTTCTTTTTCGCATGTGTACACTACTTAATTATTTTAAGCTATGTGGTTAATATGTTTGAAAACTTTAATTACCTTAATAAATTTTTTATCTGAATCTTTAGAAATGAATAATATCTAAAACAAATAAAGTTACATTAAGTGCGTCTAAAAATACTAGACACCTTATTTTCCATATTCTGGCTTTGAATTTAATTTTCTTTAAATTTTTAAACAATTCGTTAATTTTGTTTACAAATATTAAATACTAAAAAAATAATAAAGACTTCGTAACTTATTGTGCTTTGATAAAAAATAGTTTTATTTAAGTGCGATTAAAATTTTTATGTAGATTTGAATAAAATAACTATAAGCCAAAGTTTCCATGGGTAGTTGTAAAACGAACCTGAAATGAGTTCAATCCAAAGTTATAAAACAACAATAATAAATAATAATAACTATAATAATGAAAATGAAAATAATAGTAATAATAATATTATTATTAATATTAATATTAATATAATATTAAAAATAATAGAATGTATGTCAATGTAAAACCCAGAATAATATCAAAAGATTTTTTATTAAAATTATGTTTCCATGGTTACGCCTGCCCGATATTTTGTGTTTGTTGATCTTTTTTAAACAATTTTTTCTTTAAGCTACTGCTTGTCAGGTAATAATATATCACAGAAAATTAAATAAAGATAAGATATCGAATGTGTATATATACACGTTTTTATCGGCAATAATTATTATTCATTATTATTATTTTCCATTGATGAATTTTTCTTATTTGATCTCAAGTGCCTATCACCAACTGATACAAGATGCTGCCAAGGATATCAATAACAACATTAGGGAAAAGAAAAGCCAAACTGTTATGAAGTAAGGATTTTTATCAATCAGAAGAACTTGATCTATAAATAAGAGATCTATTAAAAGATCTAAGTCTATTTTGGTGCAATTTTATATTAAGTGGAAAATATTTTTCTCTTTTCTCAACTCTAGTGAAAAGACAACCAGGATGGCGCCTTGCACAAATGATAATTGGTGTGTTTTAAACAAATTCCTTTAAGTTAAATGGAATAAATGTTATTTGTTTTAATTGCCTTGACTTTTACAACACTCCTAAGCGACTTTCCTGTTGATCATTGTGCTCCTCATTCATTTTGTCGAAATGACCGATTAATTTCGTTACTTCGTTATACAAAATGTCTGAAAAATATTTTTCAATTTCAATTTTTTTTAATTTAATTTTTTTATTTTTATAATATATATTTGAAATTTAATTTTTCAGAAGACTCCAACAATTCAGTCATCTTATTTTGAAGGATTTAGTACTGCTGGGATCTTTGGGAAGTGGAGGATTCGGTATAGTGGAATTGGTAAATATTATATTTTGTGGTCTTAATCATTTTGTTCCTTCTAATAAAAAATAAATTAAATTTTAATTTATTTTTATTAATAATATTATTTTTTCATTACTATAACTATTAATACATATATGTTAGATTAGTGAGAATTTATTTGTCAATATTTTTTCACAATTTAAAAATCAAAATGAAAGTTCTATTTTAAAGTTTATTCAATAAAATGATTTCCATCATTATCAATGATCTTCTACCAACCTTGTGGTAAAAACGCATTATCATATCTGAAGAACTTCTCATTTTTTGATTCAAAGAAATCTTCCAATGTCTTTTTGACAGCCCTGTTATCTTTGAATTCCCATTTTTCAGGAAATGCTGCATCGATCTAAATAAATGGAAGTCTGATGAGGCAATATCAGGACAGTATGGCTGTCTTAGAAGAATCTCTTAGCCAAACTGTGTATCTTCTCGTTAGTAATTTTGGACTGCCATTTCAGTCATCTTATTTTGAAGGATTTTGTTCTGCTGGGATCTTTGGTAAATGGAGGATTCGGTATAGCTTATGCTTATCCATTGACATTTATTGTCCGGATTGAAATATAGAATCAATTTCTCATCTCCAGTTACCATACGATTCAAAAATAGACAATTTCTGGCTGGCAAGTAATGAAGACAAGATGGTAATTAGATGCAAAAGATTATTTTGAGTCAGTTTGTGCGGAACCTAAACAGTATGCAGAAAAATTCCTAATAGACATCAAATAGGATAAAGGCGTTGTGCTATGTTGGGCGAAAATTTGTCCCAACTCACGAGACTTCATCTTAAGATCAAATTCAAATAATTTTCAAAAACTGTCCAGTTCTTCAGGATAACTCGATTTTTTAGATCTTCAAGATCCAAAATATTTCCTCTGAAGTGAACAAGTCCTTTCAGATACAGCATTCGGATACATTGTCCAGAAGTATTTGATCGGCTACGAAATCCATAGAGCATCACATTTCTAATGTGAGGGTGTGGTGAAGACATGCTCTTAACATATATTTTTTATTTGAAATAAAATGATTTTTAATGATTTTTAAATAAATATTTATTGATTAATTTATCAAATTATAAAGACTTTTGTTAATGATACAATAACCAAGTGGTTTTATTAATAAAATAAGTTCCCCCTAACCTAAGAAAATGCAAATATAAATAAATGCAAAAGATAATAAAATATATACATATAATATAATAAATTATTACTTAAATGTGTTTGACTTGCAAATTTTATAGCTAGACAAATTATCTTATTTCGGGTATAGGGAATATTTACTTCAAAAGAGATTGTCCCAAATTTAAAGTAAAACTTGATCTGAATCCTGGCTATTTTCGTTAGGAATGTATCAAATGAAAGGGATGTTTTTGGGTCATTTCTCTTGTAACGGAATAATCTTTTCTGGTTCTATGAGAAATTATCCCTCATTGAACATATCAGGAAAGAATATTTTTGAAAAAACAACATTATAAAAACAGTTCTAAGTCAAATCAATAGAAAATTCTTGACAGCTGATGTATTTCTGTCATATTACTGATGTCAGTCTTGTCTAAATATCTTTTTTGTATATATAAAGATAAACATAATACGCTCTAATGAGCTTTCGGTGATCTTGATCATTAAGTGTCGGTTTAAGTTCTTAAATCTCTTGGTGTCTTTCCTTATGCCAGAACTTTTACCAGATCGAGGAATTTCTAAGACTATGAACAAACATTTAAATTTCTAGAAAACAATATCTAATAATAAAGGTTATGAAGTCATCGTATGAAGATTATCTCATTGAGAAATTCTCACCAATTTGCTCGTTCAATTTCATTAATTATTAGCAGTGCGCTCTTGAATTAATTGTTTGGCAATAAAATAATAAATAATAATAAAATAATAAATAATAAAATAAAAATAAAGTAGCAAAAATGACAACCAGTGCTATCTTATCTTGTTTTCATTTGTATATCAAGTGCTCTCTAATCTTTCCACACAAGGTATAGGGTGTCCCACAAAAAACCATAAAATTCAAGATTATAAAGAAAAAAACTTACTAATTTTATTAACAAAATTTATTAACACTATAAATGATGTTCAATGTGATTTCCATGAGCCAACGAACATGAACGTAGACGTTCTAGCCAAGCTGAAATAGATTTTTATATTATTTCTATTGAAATGCTGTTCCAAGCGTCAGTCAACAGTCGTTTTAATGATTTGATATCAGTGACTTCCCTCCACTGTCACTGAATTTGATATAACAGTATACCTGAAATGGAAAAATCCATCACATTTAGGTCAGGACTTTTGGATGGTCACTCGCTAGGTTGAATTAAATCCGATGTATTTTCTTTGAGCCATAAAATCATATATGTCCATTCTTTTCCATTCATGGTCATCTTGATGTCTTCAAACATTTGATGGCACATTTCATCTTTGTATACATGCTTATTAACTGTTTTTCTTTTCTCTTTGTACCGAGGTAGATCTTCTTGATCAGCAGTATATCCTTCATTAAACAGCGGCACTGTAACACATGGTCGAAGACTGTTTTTATCAATTTCTACGAATAAATCATCACTGTAAATGTTTGTCTTGATTTCTACAGCACGATAAATTCGTTCATTTTGAAGAAACAGTGGTGGATGAAGACTGAAAATTACTTCGTCCAAAAATCAGACCTGTTTCCATTTGTCTTGTTCCTTGGTACGATTGATCATGACCTTTACATTTTTCTTGTACTTGTTTATGTGTATCCGTTAGATAATTGCACTTAATTCTGATGAAGCACTTTAATTAGGAATTTTTGAGAATGCCAAATACTGTCCCTTTTGATAATTTGAGCTGCCTAGAAATATCTCTTTTACTGAAATGTCTATCTTTTGGTAATGTTGGTGGTGTGACATCAAGATCTAAGACGGTTTGTCTAGTAACTGAATGAACTTGCATTTTTCTACCAGATTCAAGTCTCTTCAGTTTGCCAGTTAGTGATCATTCTTTATTAAAAATGTTTGCCACACCACTGTATTGATTTTTGCTTGATTGCATCAAAAAATCTGTTAAAATTTCACATCATTTCGAAAGTACCTAGGTTTAATGTTCTTTTTTAAGATAACAATAACTTTCCGTTGAAGATTTGTCAATTGTAGCATTTGCTAGCAATTAGATTTTATAATTAAAACAAAATAAGGTCATACGTTTTTGTTTTATTGTTATTTCTAATTTTATGGTTTATTGTAGGGGACCCTGTAGTGATAAAACATTTATATCTAAATAGTTATTAATTCATACTGGACAACAATATTTTTATTTATATTCTCATATTTATTATTCAAATATAAAAAATTTTACTACTTCCTTGATCTTAGTCAATATTATTGTAATAATAATTGATCAGTTACAAGTGTTAAATATTGATACTAATAAAATCTATGGTTTTATTAATCTAGTTGAGATCTGTGAAATTTTAAAATAGGATGATTTGCTAAATATATTCTGACTTACACAGATGTAATAATTGTTTTTAAGGTAAGAATAAAAAATGATGATTCGAAAACATTTGCTTTGAAGAATTGAAAATGAGAAAGACACAGATAGTTCAGGCTAAGCAGCAAGACCATGTTATGCATGAAAGAAACATCTTGCTTCAAGTGGATTCAGATTTCATTGTCAGGTAACAAGAATGATCCTAAATATAATTGCGAAGTTTTTAACATTATTAATCCAGAGAACATTTCATAATTAAATTAACAAATATATTAAGTTAAGAAAAAATAATCTTCCATTGATTTCAGCTTTCTTTATTTTGCTATTTTCTCTTAGGCTTCATTTTTAACTGCTAATGACTCAGAAATTTTTCTTTCTTAGTCATTATTGATTATTCGTTTTCTTTTATTATATTTTACACTGTGATCCAATATTTTGCTTGTTTGAGAATACTCACTAATTCGAGTTGTGAGCTGATGTTGTGTCTCTCCTGTGTATAGATGACTGCGTCAGTTGTCATGGATAAGCGAATATAAATAATATGATTATATTATATGATAATAACTATTATTATAATAATACAATTTCATTATATAATCCAAAATTACAAAATTTACTTTTAAAACAAAATCTGGCCAATAAAAAGAAGTTAAAATTTTTTTTAAATATATAATATATAGGATGTTCCAAAAAAACAGCGCTGTTGAATTCCATGTTTCTGAATACAAACGTGTCCAATAAATACATATGTCGAGAGTAAATTTTAATTCCATGGTTATCACAGGTGACCTGAAACTTCATATCTGATATTGTTTTTCTGGCAATTGTTATCCGTTCAAAATCTCCTGTCAAGAAGGTAAAGGACACATCCACTTTTTGTTAATGATCACAGTATGAATGTTCCGATTTCTAAGCAGATTCTGTGCTAATTTTGTGATGGTTGAATAATACTTACGCCTAGCACGTGGAAGCAACAGATACGACACTATTCTAACTTCGATTTCATATCTGATATTTTAATTATGATTAAAAAGAAGTCACTCTACAAATTACTTAAAGTATAAATACCTTTCATTTAGCACTTGAGATTATTGGAAAATTGAGTAGCCGACATAATTTAGCTTTGTTAATAATTTTTTATGTTGTATTCTTTTTATTTATTTAATTGAAATAATAAAGTAAAATATAAAATATTTTCAGGCTTTATAGAACTTTTAAAGACAAGAAATATCTCTACATGATGATGGAAGTATGCCTTGGTGGCGACTTTTGGACACTTCTGCGTGAAAGGTGAAATATTATTTATTGTTTCAGTAATAAATCATAACTTGTAACAATTTATGATGTGTAAATATTCATGAATTTAACTAATATTACTCGGAAAATTCACAATTTATTCAGACGTCTTCACACTGTTACCGGAATGTTACTCGATTAAAGCCAAATAATCTTAAACCATTTTTTATCTATTATATAAATGCGGTTTCAAATTTTAATAAATAATTATTTCTCTGGATTCTTTATTTTATAACAATTTACAAAGTCTTTTATTAATTAATAATAATTTGTTTAATAAAAAATAGATGTTCTTCCGAACTATTAGGTTATAGAATAAGTCCTGCATTATTTTCAACTACTAAATTCAAATTCAAATTTTATTCAAATAATTAATAATTACAAATCGATTTAATTTTTTTAAAATAATCATAATATCAGAATGGATGAGACAAATCAAACTGAAGATCTACAGCAGCATTTTTATTACGACCTACTTTCAACTGATCAGACTATCAATGCGAAGAGGTATTGTGATAAGCTAGAAAAATGGAAGCAATGGTGAAGAAATGACCAAAGTTAGTGAACAAAATAATGTGGTCTTTCACAATGAGAATATATAATAAAAAAACATATGAAATTTTGTTGATGGATTAATACTAAATTAAATGATACTTCAAACGCCATCTATAATAACAGCTTCAACAATATTCATGGAAATCTCTCTATAAAAATACGCTCGAACTTTTCTTGTTGCCTGATAATAATAACTAATAAAAGCTGTATGTAAAACCATTAACATATAATAAATGTAAAGAATCAAAACAAAGAGATATTATAAATGAAATGTATTGATTAAGATTCTTTCTTGGACTTATATTGATGGTCCTGGTCTTGATAACTTGTTGGAATTGTTTTGTTGCGCTTTTCGTGACTCCTTTGGTTAATTTATTAAATATCAGAATGAATACAAAATGAGATAAAAATGTATATGATTATAATTATCTGAGACTTCGCTATTGAATTTGTCAAAGATATATAAAAGTCGTTCATTTGGATGATTTATTAACCGTATGTTATCAGGGGACGGTACAAGGTGAGGATTTAGAGAAATATGTGAGAGATATTTTTAACTAAATGAAAATGGGATTTACTTCATGAGAGGTTCTATATTCACTATTTGGAATATTCTTGTATAAATATTTTTCGGAATGAATGGTTCATGACGATTAAAAGCTTGCTGTAAATTTTTACAGAACTCGTTTTGATGATGCTGCAAGCAGATTTTATTCGGCCTGTGTCATCGCCGCTTTGAATTATCTTCACACAAGGCAGATTGTATATCGGGATCTGAAACCTGAGAATTTAATTCTGGATCACAGAGGGTATTGTAAACTGGTATGAAAAGCTGTTAGAAACATGATCAATTATTTCTATTGTCTTAACTTAGACGGACTTTGGATTTGCCAAGCGGATCGGCTCGGGAAGAAAAACTTGGACATTCTGTGGCACTCCAGATTATATAGCACCTGAGATTATACTTTACAGTGGCCATGATGTATCGGCAGATTTCTGGTCTTTGGGAGTACTTGTGTACGAAATGCTTTCCGGGAGGTATGGTATGATAATGAATATATAAGTTTAAAAACGTTTTTAGTATTTAAAAAACATAGAACAGGCTATATAACTAACCAATAGGTCAATAAAATGTCACTGTAAATAAAACCGGGATTCATATTTGTTAATACAGTTATAAAACCTCTCCAGAACCTCAAATTAAATACTTTAAATTTTTGCTCAAGAACCATCACCAAATACACCTTTTATAGTATCACTTTCTGTAAAGTATGAAAGAAGAAAAGGCTGAGGTTACCTTGAAGTTTAAATGAAGGCTGGTTATATTAGGTTGGTACATAAGTTCCCGCGTTTTTTTTATTGAAAAGTTTTTTTGTGAAAACCAAATATTATTTTATTAATATTAGAAATAATAAATCAATCAGTAATATAGTCTCCGTTATTGTTCACGACCTGCTCCCACCTTTCGAACAATTTGTTGATACCATTTCTCCAGAAATCGCCAGTCCGGGTCTCGAAGAATTTTTTGAGCCAGTTTTTGGGATCCTCCTCGTTCTTGAATGTCACACCCCTCATTTGATTGGACAATGAGGGGTAGAGGTGAAAGTCAGTTTGCGCAACGTCAGAAGAGTATGGTGGATGTTGAAGAATATCCCATTTGAGCTCTTGAAGGGATATTTTGACTATATTCGCTATGTGGCTGTGCGTTGCCATGAGGCAAAATGACATGACTGCGACGATCTGAACTTTTCAGTTGGATAGCCTCGTTAACTCTTTGCAACTGGGCTACATAGAGGTCTTTGTTATTAGTCTTATTTTTTTCAAGTATTTCCCAGTGCACTTAACCCTCTCAGTTCCACCATACACTTATTATTATTTTCTTTGGATGAAGTTCTTTTTTTACTCTTAGCTTAGGCGTTACTCCTTTAGCTACCCACTCCTTCCTCTGTCTCATATTGACGTAGAGACACCATTTCTCGTCTCCAATGACAATTCTCTGCAGAAATCGTTCCGTGTGGCCGCATGTCGCTCGGTGCCGAGCAAGATGTTGTTCTGCGATTTGGAGACGAGTCTTTGTCTTGGTCGCTAAGTTTATGAGGTATCCAAGCTCCAAATTTTTGCTCAAAGCCGATCGAATGAAGATGTCTGAGGATTGTCGGATGAGTGCAGCCAATTTTTTCAGCAAGTTCTCTGGATGTTTGACAACCATTCTTCTTTAAAAGCTCCTGAAGACGTTTTTCGTCGAATTCGGATGGTCGACCAGAACGGAATTTATCTTCGAGATCAAAATTATCCTTTTTGAATTTGTTGTACATTCTTAAGCGGTCCTCGCACCTATTGCATTAGCTCCATAGACAGTACAAATGTCTCGTGCTGCTTCTGTAGCTTTCTGACCACGGCGAAAGGCAAAATATAATAAATGCCAAAAATGAATTTTTTCGCTGCCTGGAATATCCATTTGTAGAGCTAAAAAATATATGAATAATTAAGAATAATTAATTATGAATAATGATAATGAATAATGATAATGAATAATGAATGAATAATGAATAATGATAATGAATAATGAATGAATAATGAATAATGATTACATGCTTGTAGCTTAAAAAAGCGCTTTCAAAATAATTATTTTTGCTCAGCAAGGCAAAGCTAAAGAGGCAAGAATGACAAAATTTAAAAACCACGAGAACATATGTACCAACCTAATATGATGCTTTGAGTGGTGCTTAAGGTATTGTTGGCACCAAATGAATTTTCTATAATAAAATAAGTAAAGATTTGAGGCATATTTTAAGAATTTTAATAACTTTGATGGAGAAGAAGCAGGACGAGATAATAATGAGAGCAAAAAAAACCTTTCAAAAACTTCTTCTCGTCATTATCATTTCTTAAAGAAGTCTTTCTTAATTTTTATTTCTTCACATCTTTAGGACAATTTGTTTTAATTTCTATAATCTTAGAATGTTCTTCCATAGAATGTTTCGTCTGCGAATGATAGTTATTCCCGTTCTCTGTGCTGTTAGATTTGGGTGTGTGCTCTTCGACCTTCATATTGTTTTCAGAAAAATTATTTTTCCAATTTAAATATCTCTTAAAGTTTTTCATTTTTTGCCACTTTTTTAATCATTCCTTTAAATAGAAATAAATAAAAGAACAGGCCTTCGAAGAAAGAACCTGGGTTTTTGTTTTTTAAGTTAGTATTTCCATCAGGAACTATCAAATTTGGTAAGTGGATAAAAACACCAAAAAATGATGGGTACCTCGATGACACCCACGGAAGAGAGTTACCAGATTTTTAATGTCGAAATTTGTCCTCAAATCCTCTCTCATCTACTTGTGTTTTCTATTAGTGTTAAGAAATAATATTAGAATATTAGAATAAATAATATAATATAATAAATAATATAATAAATAATATAATAAATAATATAATAAATAATATAATAAATAATATAATAAATAAT
>JBBMKC010236834.1:0-11153 GCA_037834085.1 Bipalium vagum | reverse complement strand
TAAATTTGTCTATATCATCTCTTTTTTAAGTTTTAAAACCACATGAATCAAATTCTTTCAGGTGCGATTAAACTTATCATTCCAGGTTTTTACCTTTCTCAGTTCTCATCAGATGAGTAAAACCTCGAAACAACATTAAAGAATTAGTTTTAAGTGGTTGCACAACAAATAAGTAAGAATATTATCAAAATTTTCAGATTGTATAACCCCTTTCAAATTCAGAAAATTCTAATTGAATTAATAATACCATAATGATACCAATGGGGTGATATCAAAATTTCTTTTAAAGTTTTGTAGTGAGATAATAAATAAAAATTACCTGAACCATTATAAAATGAACCAAGAAGAGTGTCGATATTGAAAGGAGTTACGCTTGGCTGCAAATTATAAAGATCAAATAATCTTATCCAATAAAAATCGAATAAAAAAATTATTAAGATTATTTAAATCTAGAATTGTGTTATTCTCAAATTTTTAATTATATACTTACTCCATAAAAACCCAATTTGTTAAAATTAAGTATAATAAAATAAAACATAATATTAACAAAGTTAATTATAATGAATGTGGTACATTAACATTTAAGCCTTTTTGCTTTTTAATTCCTGTTACTATCTGAGGTTTGTTTCCAAAATAGAAGTCAACGTTTCAGGTATAGTTGACCAGATATTCTCCTCTACTGAAAACCACAAATCGTCAACATTTTTACATTTATTCCTAAGAACTCGCTTATTGAGAAACCTGAAAAAACCTATATTGTTTACATTTAAATCTGGAGACTGTGCTGGTTGGTTAATATTGGTTATGCTGGGAACACGAATATTTCCGAAGTCATTGAAGCGTTCAACATTATCCTTTCTAATGTAAGGGCGAGCATTGTCCATTTACAGAATCACATTTTACATTTTACAAATCATAGGCATAACTTCTGTCAAGTCATAAAAACTATCTGCCGTTATTGGGCAATCAATTTTGTATGAATCACCATTATAATGATTTTTCGAAGAACGCTGAGCCTCGACATTTTTTTGAATGCTCCAGATATCAATCAATCCATTAAATCCATTTTCAATATCAGGTATCGCAATTAAGAAGCATATCCTTTACTGAGTAGTGGCTATTTTCTTATCATTAGATAGCGCCATCTATAATAATCAATATTACATCAATTAAACAAACTAAACTTAAAAATTCTTTTCTAAAGTAAATAAATCGGGTTTTTTATGGTATGGAGTAAGTATAATAATATCAGTGGATATCATAATACTGGAAAAACTGAGTCATAGAAAAATGCACGTAACGAAAAGATATTTGTCAATAATATACACTTAGTAATCAAATTAATCTCCACTGATTTTCAAAACATTTATCTCGTATAATATCGATTATCATAAATTTTCTTGAAATTCAAACAAAAATGCCCATCTTTATAGTAACACAATCAAATATATTTTTATCAAATTAAACAGTTTTTTGATTTTTTTACAGAAACACAGAACTTCCCGTAAAATTTACAAAAACCTAAGATTTAATTTATTTCAGAAGTTTAAGAAAGAACATTTTATACTTTTTTTATTAGTTATTATTTTACAAAAATCACTATGTTTAAAACCGGTTAGTGTCGAAAAAAGAACAATGACTGAACTTGATAAAAAAGAGATCTCATTAAGGTGATACTTGAAAACAAAGAAAAATTGTCAACATAAAATATAATTTCGAATTTAAAAATTAATTTGCATTTTTTCGGAAGATGAGTGAATAGAATTTTTCGTTTTTATTAAAATAATAATATTTTCTAATGGTTGTATTAATTATAATAATTATTATTATCTTAAAATGAAATTACCAGTTGCTTAAAAACAGAATTCTTATAACTGAGAGGATACTTCTGCTTGAATTCCAGATCTGCAGTAATATTGACATAGGAAATAATGTTATTCCCAGAATATTCAAAATAAGCAAAATCTTGAAGCTGAAGTTTTATCAATCTCTAAAAATATCGATTGTTATTAAACTTTGATTATTTTATATACAGAATCATAAACTCCATTACTCGAAGGATGATAAAGCTTAATATTTATTATAATATTTATTTTTATGATTTAAAAAAAGATCTTCATAAAAATCTGGATAAAAAGAAATTCTTTCTAATATATAAAGAAAATATTAATTAAATTAAGAAAACAATAGATAACTACTTTAAAAATTGATTTTGGTAAGTAGACCAATTATAAAAAAAATAAATTTTTTAAAATTAGGACATATAATGAAAAACAATTTATATTAAAAGAAGTCTTCTCATTGAATATTATAAAAGTCGATAATAAAAATTACCCTGAGTTGAAAATCGAATCCAATGAAAACTTGAATGCTATAAACTTTCTCGTTCAAATTCATTGGAAAGTCCAAATTTATATAATGTCCATCAGGTAAACCATCATTATTGTTATCAATTTGCTTAATTGAAATTGATGGTATTCGAAAAGAATTTTGATATGTATCAGTGTTTACATTTGGTATACTGTAATAAGTTGTTCCATGATCACTATTAATAATGCAGTATAAATTATTTTTCAAGATATTTACAAGAGGATCTTCAACAAGTATATTGTTATATTTATAAAATCCTATAAATGAATTAAATGATAATTAAAAGAAAATTATAACCAATACCTTTAGTTGTATAAGCAATAATAAAAGATATTAATATTGAAAAAATTAAAAAACCATAATGAACAAAAAATGCCTTGGAAAATAAAGATGTATAATATCTTCGTCTACAAGGTGTTCTGAATATTCCAATAAGCGCCATATGTTGTACACTTATCAACAAATAAAGTCAAACAAATTATTTTTCCTAATTAAGTTATTCGGATTTATTAAGTTTGATGTATTTAAAAATATTTTATTTTAAAATTTCCATTTATGAATATTTTTTTCTTGAGCTAAAATGTAATTATTAAAAGGAAACATTATTCATAATAAATTAACAAAAGACGCGATAATATTAAATTGCATTGCTAAACAATCATTTAAAAACTAATAATTAACTTATTATATCTACAATTGCTAGTTATTTATGTATATTTTTATAATAAAATAAATTATTAATATTACAACCACAAATAATTTTAGTAAAAATGAAAATTTTAAAAATTATTACTCTGAAGTCTCTTTTTGTTGCTTTTTTATAATTTAATTTAATTTTCATTTTAGTTATGATCGATTTAACATAAAGTTATAACGTTTATTATTATTTATTGATATAATTGTAATTTAACTTTGGAAGGAAGACTTCGATTGATAATGCCGATGATGATGACCTAGTAACTCCAAGTTAGCTGATAGTTTGATGGAAAGATTGAGGTCATGGAAATTCTGAAATTTTCATATTCAGAGGGAAACTACGAATTTTTGGGCTTTTATATTTACATCGGAAAGTTGGCCTGCAGAAAAACCATTTTCTTATTTTATAAATATTTTATAAATAGAATTGTTTATTTCCTTTTATTGAGCTCTAAATAAACTGGATCTTTGAAATATTACCTTTTCCAAACCTATAAAAACTTCATTTTATTTTTATACTTTTGTTCAGATTTCCTTAATACTCAAGTCGTTTTTTACTTTATCTCTATTCTCTTAAACTATTAACTTTAACTCATAGCAGAGGCCGTAGGAATGCTGCCTCTAACCCATAAAATAAAACTAATAAATATGCAACAATTTGATTTAGGGTAATCGACTCTGATAACTTAAATCTGATTCTAGAAAATTTAATGCTTAAAGACTACAGGTCACACAGATAAAAATGATCACAGGTGACTAAGATGATTTATTGCGGCAAAAATATATTTGTAATATAACAATTACTAACCTATTATTATCTTTTACTTAAAGTCAGAAAATAATTCCTCGCTGATGTAAGTGAAGAGTTACTCTGATAAAACAAAAAAGTGAAACAAGTAAAATTGAATATTAATTTCTTAAATGGATAATTTCTTATCAACTCTTTGGTTTATTCCTAACCAATTGTCGAACTAACACTGACTGTAAACTATCAAGAAGTGTCTCAAACTTTATTTTTAAATCAGATTGATATAGTCTCAGTATATATACTAGTTTTCTGTATTTTGGTAATGCTTGTATTAGGTAAATACATATTTTTTATGGAAAACTTTAAATAACAAAAGAGGTCGCAGAACAGATATATTAACTAAATACATAAGCACAATTTTTTTCTACGATGTCACTCCATTTAAAAACTAATTTCATAAGACCATCTTTATAAAAATCATGTGGTTTGAAATCGAAGAAGTCTTGGGTGGCTATATTTATAGCTTCATGGAAATCGTATTTTTTCCGACTGAAAAATGTTGCATTGTACCGAAAATATGGTAGTCAGAAGGCACGCTTTCAGGATTATAAGGAGGATGAGATAACAGTTCCCAGCCGAAGTTCTTAATTTTCTGGAGCGTCTTCTTTGTGGTGTGCGGCCGTGCGTTATCATGATGAATAATTACTCTATTTTTGTTAGTCAAGTTATTCCTTCAATCTATCTAACTGGGCACAATACACATCCGCTGTTATCGTTTTACCTGGTTGCAACTGATCATGATGAATATCACCCCTAGCGGACCACCAAACACTTAATAATACCTTTTCCCATGAATACTTGGTTTAGAGGCGACTGTATGTCTTTGTCCACATGAAAACAACTGCCTTTACGATTGGAGTTGTCATACATAACCAGTTTCTCGTCATCAAATATGATACGATTCAGAAAATGTTCATCTTTTTTGTTTAGAAGTCAGCGTGTTGCAAATTAAATAACGCTTCTTTTTTTGGTCATCGGTAGGTTCATGAGCCGCCCATATTCCTGTCTTGCTTTCTTTACCAATCTTCTTTAAACTTCGGCGAATTGTTTCCCGATTGAATCCTAATTTCGAAATCATTTCAACGAGTGTTTGGCATGGATTATCTTTCACAAATGCCTTAATAACCCCTGTATTCACAGTAGTTGGCTTCCCTGATCTTAAAAAGTCTTCCAAATGAAAATTAACATTCCTAAATCTGGAAAACCATCTCTGACATTTTCTGATAGAAAGGGTATCGGGATAAATTTTTTTGATTGGCCTAGTAGTCTCTGCTGTTGTTTTATCATGTCAAAATTCATATAACATACAAAAGCGTATATGATTTTAATTTGGTATTTCCTCTGCCATTTCTACAGATTTACTGCATATATTCAAATTATTCAAAAAAATATTAAAACCTTAAACTTACTTCGAAAATTCACCCAAAAAAATATTAATTTGATATATATTATTTTGATATATTTTTACTTGTTGAATATTTATTTGATACAAGTTACTTATTGATTGAATATTAATTATTAAAGAACTGCATTACTTATGTGTAGATCTAATACAATACATTTCTAATATCTTACAGTAACATACACGAATGATGTTATGCTAAATGTTTAACTCATGTGCCATGAGTCAATGACGTCAGTTATTCTTCGCTGAGCTTGTCAGAAAGTGGTAAATAAAAAATTGGAGTTTCCCATCATTGAACGAAAAATAAAAAAATCTTCACTTATTTTAAGCAATAATAATGATCTCTCTCTTTCTCGTCCGCATTGTGACACGCGATGGAATGTTGATTGTGCTTGACAACCATTGTGACTCAGCTCAAGAGTTAGACTATTATCAAGCTGTACCGATTTATCCAAAACCGAATTTACATCCAAAAAAGGTGATGGTGACTGTTTGGAGATCTATGACCAAATCTATTCATTAAGGTTTCTTAAACTCGGACGAAATCATTACGTTAGATAAATATTGTTATAAAATCGACGAGATTTAATTAAAACTACGGAAATAACATTCATCATTAGTCACTAGAATTTTTCTACATTATAACGCTCGACACTATCGATGATACAAAAATTTAACCACCTGGGATAAATGTTTAGTTTTTAATAAGGAAAATATGACCATCAATTTCTATGAAAAATTGTTTGAGTCTTCTATAATAATCGCATATCTCATGGAAATTCCTTAAATTCTTTACATGTTTTGGGTTTCAAATTTTTAATAGCTTCAATTTTTGTTTGAATCGCATCTTTTTTAATGATGATATACCAAAGGATTTTTACTTCTTTCCGTAACAAGTAGAATTTTTCTGAATTTACTCTCAATCCTAGTCCCAAGCTCTCACAATGTTGATCTAAGCTTTCTGAAAATATCATAATGTCGTTCGTATATACCATTTTTTTCTCTAGACCATCTAATATTTTTGTCATTCGTTCCTGGAACGTTCTTGGTGCTGCTACAATGCCAAATGGCATACCAGTAAAAAAAATTGGTCAGCTTTCGTGGAAAAACCTGTCGTCTCCTGTGTCTCTTTCTAATGGTACTCGGTAATATGCGTTTTCAAGGTCTATGGTACTGAAATATTTTGACCTTTGAAAAATATCGACTATTTCTTTTACATTTGGCATTGGGAATGCTCGCCTTTCTGTAACCGCGTTTAGTTTTCTGAAATTTAGGCAAAACATAACATCCTTCTCTTTTTCTTCAAGGGTGTGTTCCATTGTGAATTGCATTTTCTGATAATAACATTATCCTCTAATTGTTTATGGCTGCGTCAATCTTTTTTTTTAGATTTATTGGTTGTCTTCATGGCTTTGAATTTATATATTCTCTTTTATAGATTGTCACTTTTCTATATACTGAAAACGTAGTGCATTCGACATCATGGCTATCTGCAATAAATAATCCTCGGTATTTCCAATAACTTTTTCAAGCTAATCGTCTCGCTTAGCCATTGAAATTTCTAAAGCTCTCTGTGCTCTTTCAGCATCATCAATTTTCCAACCAAACTGTGTCTATTTTACATATTCTTAAGTCCTTCCCGTCGACTTCCTTTTTTGTTCTCCGACAAGATCCGGGCTCATGTCTTCAACTACTGTGCACAAATTTGCTACGCTTCCAGGTTTATTATTATTGGCTCATTACAGCACTCTCCTCGTCTTTTAAAATACTGATTAAACTACTTCTATTATTAATATTAATACGGCAATCTGAACTAATCTGGTCTAATCTGATTTAATTTAAGCTACAATCAACTCGACTTTGGATGAAGCTTGCTCTTTGGGAACTTTTCTATGTAACTGTACATTTTTTTATTAAAATAATAAGTATTGTCTTCTCATTGCTACACATTCTTTATCTTCTACAGTTGATTTTACCTATGCGGTGTTGTATGGTATTTGATATCCATTATTACCTCCTATCCTTCTACCAAAATTTAAAAACCGTTGTTCTCATCATATATTATGCTTGTATTGTTTCGTCCGTTGAAAAATAAATTGTTGTTTCCTTGTCTATAACCTTAGCCACTGTATATACCTATTGAAGTGTTTTAATGTAAACCAATTCTGACAAAAAAATGAGGTAATAATTAAAAAATTAAATAAAAATTAAAAAACGATAAGCAAATAATAATAAATTGAAAGCAGATCATATGATAAATAAGATATAGTATAAAATAATAAATTATTATGTGGGAATTATTATTAGATTATTTGTTTAGTTTATATTATTATTTTTATTATTATTATTATTATAAATGTTAGATTTATGAGAGTAAAATTTTAAAGTAACAATAAGTTACTAAAAATAAAATTTGGAAAGAAATTTTATGGGCAATTAGTAAAAATAGAAGGAAAATAAATTAATAAAATTATAAAAGAAAAAGTGATTTACTAAAAATAAAAAAGAAGGAAAAAGAATTATATAAAAGAAAATGAAAATTTTAAGACTCACAAAAAAAATTTTTATATTAGAATTAAAAAGCTATCTGAGCATAATCAGTCAGTCAACAATTATACGACAATCATACAACGATAATTATACAACGACAATTATTCGACGACAATTATACTACGACAATTATACGACGATAACAACACGACGACAATTATACTACGACCAGTATACGAAGACAATTATACTACGACAATTATACGACGATAACTACACGACGACAGTTATACGACAACCCGGATCTCCTTAAAATATTGCACAGTATAAAAAGGACAGCAACAAAAAGGGAAGGAGACCGATATTGCATTCGATTCTATAAACCGATATTGCATTCAATTCTACAAACCAATTTTACATTCGATTCGCTACTCTGTTATTCCATTCGATTCACTACTCAAATATTTCATTCGATTCAAATACTTGATCCAATACTCCAACAGCTACTACGATCTATCAACGGATTCCCAGCCTTTTATGCTTTTTTTTTTTAAAGTAATTTTTATTTATTATACTTGACACTAAATAGTGTCAAAGTTTAATATATACTTAAACGTATTTGTGTTTATTTTGATTGATTTTTTTTGCGATTTAAGTTGTGTCGGAATAATAGTTATTTAAAGTTTAGAAGTACGATTATATCTAAGTAATCATCATTCATACTTAAGTTATATTATAGTAATAGTATACAAAACTATTTCCAGTCTATATATAATAATATAATATAAACCGGCTTAAGATCAAAGATTTTAAGACTGGTCCCGATTTTGAATAATAATATTAGTACTGCACATTTATTCTTATCTAACTAACCAAGCGTGTCTTGTTAGACAAGACACAGTTTGTAAAATTAATATTAATTAAATACTCAGACCAGGATCTGAGCATCAAGTAATTTTTAAAGCCCTTTTTCTTAGTTACCTTTTGTTCTTTTTTGTTCATATTTCACATGCTAAGTAGGGCGGTGAAATATATTTGTTTTTCTTTACTGAGGACCTCTGAGCCTAAGAGCGAGAGGGTTTTTATAAATAATAACTATAATTAATAAACTTACATTATTCGGTCAGAATTGGTATCACTCATTTGTAATATCAAATTTTAATTCGATTTTAATAAAAGTATTAAGCCTATATCTTTATCTCAGTTTATTTAAATAATTTTATCGAACACAACCTATAGCCAAACTTAAGCTTATTATCTTAACATCACTTTAACCAACCTCTTAGGATCTTAACAATATAGTGCAATATATTATAGGTAAATGTGTTAAGATCCTAAAAAAGGTGTAAATAGGTGGAGCTATTAATTTATGTGTTAACTGTGTAGGTTGCTCTTTAAAAATTAATTAAAATTACTGAGAAAACAATTTAATTTTGAAAATTATATTTTTTGTAAAATAATATAATAATGTACACAACGTTGATATCGTCCTTGATTGATAATTGATTTTATTAATTAGGGTTATTATTATTATTATGAAAAATCGTCTCGCTCTTAGGCTCAGAAGTCCTCAGTAAAGAAAAATAATTTATTTCACTGCCCTACTTAGCGTGTGAAATAAAAACAGAAAAAGAAAAAGTTAAGGGAAATAAGAAATAAAAAATTATTCAATCTTCAGATCCTGGTCTGAGAATTTATTTATTTTTAACAAACTTTGTTTTGTCTAACAAAACAAGCATGATTTAATTGAATGATATGAATGTAATATCTTAAAATAAAAGGTTTTTATTATTATTGAGTGTGTTTATCCTTTGTGAAAATTTGCTTAGGATTTTTAATCTATTTCAAGGAAAGTAATACTTTAAAAAAACACCAAAAAATTTACTAATAATAATTTTTATGAAAATACTCTTAACTTTGTTTCACTTGGTGAAACAAGCTAAAGTGATAAATTAGACAAATAACTAAATAAAAACTTCAAAAATAAATTAACTATGAACTTTTGAGTTTGTTTCAATAAATGAAACAAGTTAAAGTAAAAATGAAGTCAACATATAAATATATATAAAAGTGGCTCTTCCTTGATGGGCCAGATGACTGGAGAACTTACACAAAGTAATCAGAAATCATTTATCGTTCCGGGCATCAGAAAAGACATGGCTCTCCCAAATGGTCTGTTATCTTTTAGAATATTAAATAGAGACTTTACAAAAGTTATGATTACAAGATTTACTTTTCCAAACTATTGTCTCAATTTCTAAATTGAATTATGGGGACAACTTCTGGTGCCAACAGGACAATTCCAGAATCCATAAGGCAAGGATATATCAAAAATGGAAGGATATTGCCAACTTTCAAGTGTTACCACGGCTTGCTCGATCTATACACTTGAATATAATGGGAAATGTTTGGAAAATTTTGGAAGATATCATCTATGACAAGTCAGCAAGGAAGGAATACGGAAAGCCTTTCACTTGATCAATACGACCAAACGAGGAGTTATTAAAATTCTTTATGATACTTTTAGAGGACGTTTAGTGAAAGTAATTGTAAAAATGATGATTAAATAAATAATTAATTGTGTGTTGCTTTTATTCAAGGGGTGGCCAATAATTATGCACATATGAAAAAAAAACTTTGTAGACATCAAATATAAAAGTTCAAAACTATAAATTAAAAGTGCGGAAAACAACTTTTAACATTTTTCGATGAAAATACTTAACAGAAAAGTTGTTTAAAATGATTAAAATTGCCTTTTTCAAGGTGGCCAATAAATTTGCTCATCAGTATATATATTACTTATAAGCATAAATAAATTGATTCAGGCTCTTTATTAGTCGATGCTGTATTATCTCTGGTACTCTGTCTCACTGTGGTAATGATCGATATTTTTGTTGAATCAGTTGGCTTTTTAGTTTTTTCGTTTCCTTCAAGTTCGCAAAAATGTTTAAATATAATTTTGGTTGTTGTAGGCTTGGATTGTACTGAACACTGTTTTTGTATTGATGATTTAAAACTGTCTGTGGGCCAATTTTTTGTTGTAGGTTGAAATTTTTTGGAATATACAGGTTTCAAATAATCACTTAGATCCTAGATATTTTAAAATTTATAAATTTGTATGACTTTTCCTTTTTCAACCTTCCTTTTTATACTCTTCATTTTCTTGACTTTCTATACATGTTAATTTTCTTCTTTCCTCATATAATTTTTCTTATTTATTTTATTCCTATTTAAAGCGATTAGTTTCTAAAATTATTCAAAATCTCTTGTTAATTTCTATTTATACAGTGCGCGTAAGTCTGTTCAGCCCCTATAAAAAATACTAATTTTAATTGAAAAGAATATTTTAAACAACGAAATTTATTAAATGAACAAGTCTTAATA
>JBBMKC010236823.1:0-11153 GCA_037834085.1 Bipalium vagum | reverse complement strand
GTGCTCTTTGATGGTCAATTCTGGATTTTTGTTATTAAGAATACTTAATATATTTTTGGACAGTTCTCTTCTCACATCTCTTCATAATAGACCAAACATTTTCGATGGGATTGAACATCTGACTATATGGTGCCAGTCTAAGTATTTTTGTTATCAATAATATATGTGCCGTTCAATTCTTACTATTATTCTCATTTTGAAGTTTATTATTCTCATTTTGAAGTTTATATTCTCATTTTGAGATTAAAAAGGTATAGATCATAATCATTTAAACGGAAGAATTATTAAAAAATGATAAAAGTATTAGAAACTTAATCATTCCATTTTATTTTCATAATAGAAGTAAATATGATTTCCATTTATTCTTTAAAGATATTACAAAGAAATTTCCTAATCAAATAAAAGTGCTAATTCAAATACTGGTGAAATTTAGTATTATTAGTTTTAGCTTTAAAAATTAGATTTTAAGATTCCTTAAATTTTAAAATACACTTAATAATGAAATATTAGATGAATATAATCATATATCTAAGAAAGTAGTTTATTCTTATGATTATGTTCAAGATAACTCATCAAGGAAATGAATTATTATTAAAAGATGTTTCACGAAAAAATAGTTTTGATTCAATATTAAAGCAATCACAAATTTCAGATGAAATATTTTTAAATGATTATAGAAAATTTATGACTACTTTACATATCATGAAATTAAATATTTTAATTTTAGCAGATTTTAAGGAAAATATGAGGAAAATGTTGGGTATTATGATATATATATTTATGTTGTTATTCTGCTCCCAGGATTAAATTGGAATTTTAGATTAAAATTTAATAAAGTTAAAATACATTATGAAAACATGTTTATTTATTAGTAATACAAAAATAAGAGGAATATCTAGTCTTCATAGAAATAGAGAAGTGATAAATTTAAAAAGTTAAAATAATCGATAAAATGGAAGAAAGCAAGAATCATTTATTAAAAATTATATATGTTCCAATATTAAAGATAAAAATTATTGTCGGTTCAACCAAAAACATAGCAGAGCAAAAAATGGTTTCCGTCCGATTCCAAAAAGGTATCCAATAAAATTCAAAGGAAAAAACAACCTCTACAATAAAAAATATAATAAAATTCACAGCCACACCAAAGAACGAGGGAACAAATTTCTCGCAGCACAATCAATAATTTCTTTCAATCAACTAATAATTCAAAAGTGAGCGGCGCGCTTTTCGTTTTCAAATTAACTATTCGGCAAGTGACCATCAGAATGACATTTTTCTTGGGACTGGTAAACTCGACGCCCATCAACGGTTGTCGATAGCCATATTGAACCAGGTAGGGATAATAGAGACTGCTAAAATATCCACTGAAAGGAAAAATTAAAAAATAACAGTTCAGACAATCAACCCTCAAAACATAAATATTACTAAGGAGTTCCATCAATCGTGACATTGGGGTAATATCTAACGTTATCAAAATTTTCCATGTCTTCTTTGTTCTAAATCAATGAAAGGATTTCGTGTAATGAGAAAAAAAACAGGTGGATTCAAACTATCAATAAATTTAATAACAGAAATTCGTATACACAATTATAAAAATCCTTAATTAACGTCATTAATTTAAAATTCATTAATTTTTATTATTATTTTGAGCTGTTTATTTTAAAACTTATTGTTTTAATTTCTAAATTTTGATAATTTAATTATTAACTTCTAGTTTAGAATAATTATTTTAATTAATATTTTTTATGTTAATATTATAAGTTAAAGTATCTAAAATTTAATTAAATTATTTATTATTTATTAAATTGTTTAATATTAAATTATTTATTATTTATTAAATTGTTTAATATTAAATTATTTAATAAAAATAAATTGACCTAAGCTAAAGTAAATAAAGTTATTAATAAATTGAAATTAAAAATTCTCATGGTCTGATTGGTATTTCTTTATTAAATAAATTAAACAGTTCTACAAAAAGTAAAATAAATGATTTTCATTTTATCTTAAACTTAAAAATAATCCATTAAATATATTTTGTTTATCAATATTTCAATTTTATTAGTTTTTATAAAATCAAAATTGATATCTTTTTGAAAATGCTAAGAAGCTATTAATTTTTAAGAGTTATAGTTTTCTTAATAATAAATAAAATAAATAATAACAATGTTAGATTTAAATATTTAGAACTGTCAGAATAATCATACCTGACCATTGCAATTTATCAATATATCTTTGGAAACGCTTGAATTGACAATATCCGGTACCCAGCCATAGATCTAAAAATAAATGAATGATAAAACGCACACAAACACAATAGAGCAGTTTCAAATACCCGGTTGAGTTTAAGAAGAATACAAGGTTTAGTGCGATCGAAACCGAAATTATACTGTTTAATACAGCGATCCAATATCAATATATTAAACCGACACGGTTTAGTAATGTCATCTGGAATTTTTTTGCCATCAATACAAGTGGCATATGCATCTTCGGAAATTAATTTCATATCCTCGTAACTATCAACGAGTGCTCTCATGTTCTGAATATACATCATATATGTCGATGGATCGGAATCAGAATAACGAATGAGAGCGGTTTTGAAATCGGTAACTGGCCGAAAACTGAGACCTGTAGAAAGAAAAGAGAAGTTTTCATAAAAGATCATGTATGACAAACGGAGTATCCAAAAGATGTGATTTATAGCGATATTTGGCTTACTTATTTTTTAAAGAATTTTTCTCAAAAAATGTTAACCTTTTAAATGATGTTCCTAAACTATTTCAATATTTTTAGATTTCAATATTCATTCGTTAAATAATAAGAACAGTTAAGAGAAAATAATAATAATACATTGACAATAATGAATTATTTAATTATTTACCATTAAAAAATTTATTTATAAATTAATCATTAACATAAAAACATTCTTATGATTTCTAAAACATTTTATGCATTGTCAAGTGATTTCAATAATCATTGGTAAAAATTGTCATCAGAAAAAGGCAGATTCCTCGTTTAACAACAAAATTTATATTGGTACAACCATGAGAAAAAAAACAATAACTGATAAGTGATAATTTTGGACATGACTTTAATAAAATCAATAATTGTGCAGAAAGGTGTGCAAATATTCCAAAAGATAAATGATAATGGATTTCTTTTTGAAAAAAATAATAATAAGGAATACTTTAACAATTTTAATTAAATCAATAACCAAAATATAAGAACACATTTTCTTGACCTTTACACAATATTTCATCACTCTCAATTGTAAGTATTAAATGAAAATCAGAATCAAAGCCAAACACAAAAATAAAACATAAAAATAAATGTTAAAACTTTTCACTTTAGAAAATATAGAAAAAGAAAAAATTACGGTTAGAATGTTTTTGAACTTTTGAATGATTATAAATTGGAATCAAATAACATGGAATATGATTGACCTATTTTATTGAAAAATAAAAAAACAAATTACTTGGAATATTGTTTAAAATACTGTTAAATCCTGATCTGAATGGGACATCCTCATTGATAACACCCTCCGTGAAGAGAAAGAACATACCAATAAACAACAAAATCGATAAAAGGAGGGTTGTAAAAAAATATATTACAGAATACCCTAAAAGTAAAATAAAATATAAGATAAAATATTAACGTTGTTACCCAGGTCTCCAACTGTTCTTCCTAAATATCGGTGATTTTTTCTATCATATATTAATGGTTTAGTTTGGTGGAAATTTAGTTTATATCCATGTAACTTTTCCTTTTCTGTCTGTGATATGGTCTGGTATTTATTATTATAAGTATACATTTGATTATGATTGATTTCAATTCATTTAGTTTAGGAAATTATTATTTAAATTTCACTATTGATAATTCAAAATTTAAACAATAAAATCTAACGAATTTCAAGTATAATATTAATTTAACAAATTTAAGTTTGTAATCAGTTTCAAGTTACAGTTAAAGAATTTATAAAAATAAAAAATTGAGCAAATTAAAAAAAATTTTATTGTATGTGTATTTCAATAATAAATTGAATCTTTTATATAAATAGTTGATTATTATAACTAAACTATAAGTTAAGATCAAAAGAATAAAATAAATAAAAAATGAATTTTCTACTGTGGACTAGAATTTAATAAAATCTAAATATATTTTCTTGAGCACATATTTTATCAATTCTGGAAATTTATTAGTAAGTCATCTGAACCTTGGCGTAATCATTATCCGCTAGTCCTGGTAAAAACTAAATAAAACAATAGAATGAATTAAATTAATAATAAAAATACAGTAAATTTTAAAAAATTATAAAATTTCATTAATGAATTAATCATTGATATCAACGATGATTTTAAGATTTTAGATTGAAATTATAAAGTATAAATTAAATACTAAATGTTAAAAAGGTAAAAGGTAATTAGATTGGTAAATATATAATTATATGATAACAGTAGTAATGTGAAAAAGAGATATTGATAGTTAATAATAGCAGGCTTGGTTTATAATTTTTCAAAGTTTATCAAATTTCATGTAAAATTAAATCTTACAATCACGATGAAGTTGTATGTGGTGTGAATTATTAAAAAATAAGGAAAACTCTTTGGGAAGATGAATTTAAAATTAAATGTATTTACATTTAGAGATACGATATCAAGAAATGATAGTCTTCATGCAGTGACTCCAAGCTGCCTATGAGTATTGAGATCGCAGAGCTTATGGTTGCCTGGAATTGCGTGTCCGGAGTAAATTTATCTTCAGCATAGGTCCTTTTTTAATCAGACCCTGGCTAAAAATGTGATGCATACATATCTATCAGAAGGTTTATTATTTTCTCGGTGTTCATGTGAAGACAGAAACGTGAATTCAATCTTTTAGCCTATTAAAATGCATGTACTGATTTAAGGTAAATCTTCCGTTTAGCCATTAGGAATAAGGAAATTTACGGCAGCTAATGCTGCTGTAATGGATTGTTTTTTATTCAGGCAAAATTAGCTGTCTAGTAATTCTCATTGGCAATAGTGCTTGTCAAGACTGGCTGCCTCAATAATTTTTATTGACAGCAGTGATTGATCAAATCGACCAATGAACTCTTTTATAAGAGGTTCACAGAAGCGAATACTTTTTAAAAAAAACATGAACTGGAAGGTAGTTTTATTAGATTTAAAATGGATAAGTTGATTTCGAGATTGACGTTTAACATTTCTATCACGATCAAAATAAGTCACAGGTTTAGGTTATAACAATTTTTTAAAAAATTTGAAAGGATTAGTTCAAACTAGATAAAAAATGAAACTTTGGATTTTTCATTTAAACTGATAACTCGGAATTAGACACTACTTACTGCACTAATAAATAGATTAAACACACAAGTTGTTTATATTTTCTAATATTAATGGGTATATTTTGTCATTATTTTACCTGATGTCGATTTTTCTCAAAAATTTTTGTTATTACCATAATTTTTTTCATTTATTTTTAGATTTTTATTTTTTATTTTATAAATGTTAAGTTTTAAAATAATTTATCTTAAACATAAATTCTATATTATAAATGTAATTACCATAGAACCCTTAACATCAGATAAAAATTTCCCTAAAGTAAGGAATACAAAATATTTCAATTTTACACTGAAAATTAATTAATATATCAATAAATTTAGAAAATACATAAATCGAAACATTAAAAAGAAAAACTTTTATTTTTAAAAAATTTTTAAATCATTCTTTCATCATACTCAAAAGCTCAACTCGACTGATATTAAAGTGATCTAAGATCGAAAATGCAAAAGTAACCACCGCTCTGGAAAAATGAAATAAGACTACATTAACCAGTGAAAAAAATAATCAAACTTGTCTTTTTTGTTTGTGGAACCGAATTTGTTAATAAACCATACCAAACTCGATAATTCATCAGGTAAATTCAAATTCAGCTCCTCAGACTTCGATATCCATTCTTCGGGAAACACATACTTAATCATTGTCACTTTTGTGATAACATCATTGACCAGATTCATTTCCGTTAGAATAACTAGACCAGTGATGATATAATTGTTGAGAATACCTTCAATGGCCAATTTACACAAAAGATTTGGATCAACTATCTCATGAAACATCATAATGTTACTGAAAGTCTTAGATACCGGGTGTCAATAAGCCCTATTCAACAATCAAGTTACTTTAATGGCTGACCAAAGCTGGTGCTGAAAAAACTGAAACGGTTGACCAGTTGGATTTTCTTTGTATCTGAATTTAAAATTTTTTAAGTGTTCCAAACAAGAAATTCATCATAAGACCAGTGATAAAACTAATTGGTCTTTATCAAGAAAAACAACTCACTGCTCAATGTTGCATGGAATTGAAATATCCTCACATATACATTCGTTGCAACGACAAACAATGGTCTTTATCAGATCCTTGACATTTTTGCTCTTATCATTGAAAGTCGGGATTTGAGAAACGAGTTTGGAAATGAATTTCACAAGACTCTGTGTCTCACTCTTTGAGAGAGGATTCCAAATAGAAATCCATTCTTTAAAAAATGATATTGTTTAAAATTCTAACAAAAGAACTCTTTGATCACCTGTCAATTTTGGAACGATTATTTTATCGAAAATAGATGGAATAATCTTCAAATCTCCATATTCAATAGATGATATATCAGTTACAATCTCTTTACCAACGGAATTTTTCGTAAATTCAACTAGTGTTTTGAACCAGTTCCATTTGTGGAAATGTGCGGTGGTCAAAGGATTCCAAGTTAACAATTCCAAACGGATCAATGGACTGAGAATGTGTGACAAAAACCCATTGATGTAAGCATCTTTGTAATCTATTTCAAATTTCTTTTTGACATCTAAAAATTCCCCGAGAATGTTATCGATACTCCAATACTCAGAATCAGTATCACTGAACAGTTGTTGAGCATCAACTTTGATTTGTTCTAAATTTAGATAATAATTTATTAATGGTACCAAATCAATAGTCAATCATTTGATTATGACAATTAATTGTCTCTTGTCAAATTTAAGCAAGCACATTATAAGCACATCAGAAGACCATAACAAAAAATACCAAACTTAGTAATTTACATCGCTTAGATTGAGTGGTCCTCAATTTGTAAGTCACGATTTTTTTTGTAGAGCCGCAAATTGTCAAATTTAGGTATTAAGTGTATAGTGAAGTGCAAGATTTTCCAATGACAGTAGTGAATGTATCATTTTTACTTTGCACTATTGGAAAGTTCTATTTACCTCTCTTGATTTTAAAGACAAAATCAAAAAAACTTTTTTCTGACTCAGTTATAAATAGATTACCACAATCAATAGAGCCCTGGTAATTGAGTCTTCCTGTTGGCATCATTGATTTATATCTCTCCAATATATAGATCACTGCATCATGACGATCTACGCCTCAGATGAAAAAAAATGCACTTCCCAAATCGATTATTTTGAAGTGAGTGGTAATGCTTCTCATTGATTTTTCGACATTAATAAAATTACCATGAATTTATTAAAAAGATTTTGATTGAAATGCGAATCATTTTTATTTATTTGAGAAAACCAACAAAGAAAGTGATTATATCAAATTATTAGTTAATGCAATCTCAATAATAACTTGCGTTTTGCTGTACAAGACATAAAATCCACATCAAAACCTATGGATCGCGAACTTAACTAAAAATGAAATCTTTTTGCGTTCGCTAGTGAAAAAGTTTGAGAACCAGTATTTAAGATCATTGTTCTGTTTTTATTAACACTTTCAGTTATTCATTTTCTTTATGCTTAAAGCAATAAAAATGGATTATATTATTATTTAGTATTAATCTCAATATTATTAAGGGAACATAGTACTACCATATCGTCTTTATCAATATAAAATATAGAACATAATGAATAGAAATCAAATCCCACCCATTTCATTTTGTCGACTACTTATGGCTGATTTCGGTTCCTCATCGTCAGAACTCAGTCCTTCATAATGATTTAAGATGTTCATGTTTTCACGAGCCCGAACTCTTCGCAATCTACGTGATTCTCTATCAGAAATCCGAGACAGCCGATTTGACATTTCATAAGTACTCTGAATGGCCGATGATTTAGAACTGAGCTTTATTTCGTCGAATTGATCCTGTACGTCTTGACGATTTCGTTTGATCAGCTTATCCGATCGCTCTTTGTGGATTTTCAAAAATTTCTTTTCCAGATAAACTATCTGTTCCATCTGAACAATGGAAACAAAGAAAATAATAAAATATCGACTAAACTATACCTTTTCGTCGAAACACTCCACCAGAACAGCGATATATTTTCGAAAATTATTGAAACAATTATACTTGAGCTCCAAAATCGGTATTTCACTTTTAGCTAATGTAGCTTTCTCTTCGTTCATGATCATCGTCTGTTGTTTTTTAAAAATATCTTCGTTGTTCTTTAATTTAGATTCATTTATTTCTTCTCTTCTATATAAAAATTAATATAAAAATTTTATCTTAACACTCCTAAACATTGAACATTTATAAAATTATGGCAAATAGTAGGGGGATCAATTGAACACAGATTCAAAATTATATGGAATAACAAATAAACATAAAATAACGGCATGTGTATCAAAAGATTAATGGTTTTACAATACATCGATTTCAATAGTTATAATTATATTGACGTATGTTTTCCGTTGATGAAACTAAATATGATCTAAATATCAGAGAAACGTCTCTTGAGGATAAAACAACGTATTCAGCAACAGTATCTGATTGGATCTCATATTGTCGAGAAGTGACAGTGGATTGGTGTTTGAAGTAGTAAAAATAGATCATTCTGGTGTTATAGTTGAAATCGATGAGAAAGATTGGAATATATAACCGGAGAAGAGTTGTTCAAAGCACCTTGATATTTGAACTCGGTATTGGTGACAAATTCGTAGAGATCGTGAATTCAAATTGAAATTTGTGAAAAAATAAGAGACGCACAATTTTTTTTAACTTGAATGTTTAAATTATCACAGTTCTGTCCTGAGGAATGGAAAACGTATTTCAAATTAAATGAGTTCGGGTTGGAACATTGGGTAACGGTGTCTCCCAGTCAATCACTCAGTTGAGTAATTATAGTTATAACCTTTATAATCATAAATTGTAAATATAGTTGTTAAAAAATAAATATTGATTGATATATATATATTTAATTAAATGAGTTGTTAAAAAATAAATATTGATTGATATATATATTTAATTAATTGTATATCATGCGGCAATACTAAAGTAAAGCCCAATATCAAATCACAATTACCTTTTCTTCAATAGTTCCGTTAATTTTAGCACTGTCAGATCATCGAGACTAATTGAATTGAGTTCGAACAATACAGATGACTTGATCACATTTTCATCAATCACTTCGTTGCTGTATAATTGCCAATCGATTTTCTTCACTTCTTTTGTTTGATGGATATTCTGAAAAAAAATTGTACATTGAATTTGAAACCAATTATAAATTTTCTTTAACATACTTTATTGATTGCCTTCTGTAACTGCCGAGATTCCCATTCATTTTCCTGATCACTATCTCTATCACTTCCATGCTCGACAGACAGAAAATTGTTCCTTGCTATTTGTCTATCCTTTTCGAATGTATTAGTCTGACCAACCATTGCCATTCTTTCGTTGTCGTCTGGATTAATATTGTGTTCGGTCGACAACGCGTAACTACGTTTTATAAAATTGTTGTGGTGTGAGTTATCTGAATCTTCACCAGATGAAGATTCATGCGCTTTGATTTGTCTTTTGGCAAGTTCTCTTTGTTTTTTAACATGATCAATGGCTGCAGCGTCTGGAATATCACCTTCTACAAAAAATTGTGATTTTGTATCGTAATAATTAAGTATCTCACTGACTTTGAATTATGTCTACCGCAATATTTGATGAGCTACTTTCGTAGTAGTCTCTAAAATCATCAATTACGTTTTTGGGTGAAACTGGTTTGATATTTAATTTTAAATTGTTTTGTACATATATATCAAGATCATTGTGTCCAATAGTAGTGTCACTTAATACTTTCTGGTTGTTTTTACGAGGTTCTTTAACCTTACTGGATAACTTTTTACTTTGTGAAGACTTTTTTCCTTTAAATGAGTCAAAATCTCCTAAAGCATAAACGTTACATATACTATTTAAAACATAAAATAACCATCTAATTCATCACCAAAACTCAAAATAGAATGGTTCTCAACTACAGCTTTTTCATTGTCTTGTATATTGCATTTTGTATTGCTACCCTCATCATCTGAATCGATATTTTTATTTCGATAATTCCTTCGAATAGATTTAGACATATTCCTTGAATATTTAAACAAGTTTTTTTCTAAAAAATTTCAGAACTGGAAAATTTTAATTTAAACTCAGTAACTTCTATAAAGCTATTTTAAATTGTTATTAGTTTTTGAACAATCAATCAATTTTAATATTCTTTTCTGTATTATTTATTTCACAGGGTTCTGCTTTATATTTAAATTTTGTCAACTTAAGCTAAACAACTCCAAAAACTAAATTTAATTATTTATTATTACACTTTAAATACATCTTGTATTAAATGAAAACATAAAATAACTTTCACAATCTAATGGTTTTATTAAATCAGCTCGGGTTTGAATTAGTTGAAAATTTTTCTTCATTTGCTGAACTTTAACGATTAACATATTCTTTCCATTTGCTAAACAGATTTTCGATAGGATTGAGAAATGGTGAATATGAGGGTTGAAAACTTTACTTGAAACTTTTTCTTTCAATGAAAATGGTTTTATCTTTGCGTTTATGGAATGTGACATTATCCATAATTAGAACAGCATCTGTTAAATGCGTTTCTCTCCATATTGATATCAGAATCTTGAAAAATTCCAGAAAGCATTAAGAATGGAATGTATGTACCAGAAAGGCCAAGAGAAGAATCTCAAATGGGTAATTTATCAATAGAAATAATAGAACAAGAGGAACAGTCCAGACTGCGGCAGGCAAGATCAGGAAATAATCCAGTAGGAAGACCAAGGAAGGATCCAAACGCACCGCGTCCACAAGGTATTAGCCGAAAAACCAAGAGAATACTCCGAAGAGAATATTTAACCAGATTAGCAGATCGATATCGAAAGCAACACGAGGAAGAAACT